>JAFVLL020000208.1:0-39348 GCA_021397915.2 Tor tambroides
CGTTATTTTAAGTGGTTGTTCGTTTTCCCTGTGGATTATTAAAAGACTCTGTTTATTTACAATCATGACTCCTTCGTGCTCTATTGAGTTTCAAGTCCCAGCAACCCGTGACACTCACATTTCACTGCCATATTTCAAATCAGCAAAAAAATCTGACATTAACTGTCCTGTAAATGTTGCTTCTATTGTTTTAGTAGCTTTTGATGCATTGACTTTACCAATTGGTGACAAGCTCTACTTGTTTTGGTATATTGCGCATTGCACTTTCTCCCATTCATAGTAATGTGAGTGCACTGTCTTGGAATTTTGATGATATTCAGTGTTTGGATTATACATCTTTATTAAAAAATAACTTTAAGAATTACAAATATTATTAATTTAAAGGTAATACTTTATATTAGGGACCACATATTAACTACTAACTAACTAGCTGTCCCTCAATAAACTCCTAATTTGCTGCTTTAGGTATTGCGTAGGGGATCTGAAATATGGTCATGCAGAATAAGGCATTAATAAATGCTAATAAATAGCCAATGTGCTAGTAACATGCATGGTAATAATAAACAACTAGTTAATAGTGAATAGTGTTCCCTAATCTGGTGTTACCAATTTAAATAATTAAAAAACACCTGCAAAAACCTGCCTTAACGTTTTACTTAAAACAATATTTGTTACCATACAAATCTAAAAGAAATACTCTGTTCCAAATACCCTATTGACAAATATACATAAAAAAAACAAGTTAAAGCTTCTCCATCTTACCACATTAGAAGTCAACTATTTAAGTGTTGTGATGATCACATCATTATTTTGGGATGTGAATATCTATTGCAATTCAACCTATCAAGGTTTCATTTTTCCACTTGTTTTAGAAATTTCCATACATAGGTACTGTCCCATGCAACCTAAATCATATGGAGACTGTGAGCTGTTGTTACCTGAGGCCACAGGCTTTGCTGAGAAGGTATGGTGCCTCTGTAGTTTGTAATATATATATATATATATATATATGTATATATATATATATATATATGTATATATATATATTTTGATGAAAGATGGTCTATAAGGCAGTGTCTAATTACTCCCAGTCATTTCTTCTAGGCATTTCCTCTAGGGCTGTGTCACATTGTGAAGCATTTCCTTTATTGGAGATTAATGAGACATTAATGAAGAAATATTTTGCATATGGCACATTGAGGCCCTGTGAGTATTCAAGTTGCTGAATGGGTTTGATGTTAATAGTTTCCTCTAGCTTATGGATGACACCTCGGCTTTCTGGGACCACACGTATGATTGAGGTATATGTCTAAATCAACAATTCTCTCAAGATCTCCTTGATGTATCTCAAGCAAGTGGCTGATGACTCCAGTGGGGCCCGAGCTGTATTATTCCTGATGCTATAATCTTCAAGAATTAATAGTTGTGTGGTTCAGTCATGCTAATTTATGGAAACTACCCTGAAAGGCTTGTGTTTACAAAGGTATTGCACTGTTTAGTAATGAAATACATTTGGGACATAAGGCAATTTTCAAAGGATTTGTAAACAGCCTTGGTACAATGACACACTGTTATAAGTGTTCTTGTATTACTTTCATAGAAGCTCAAACCTGCTGATTATATTATTATAAAATCTATATCAGCTGCCACATGAGATCCTCAGGCAGTTTTTATTCCATTTAAAACAATTTTTTACCAATTTTACACACTCCCAGAACTATTGTTATCAGGAAGCACCAGAGAAGAACTTCATTCAATTTCTTCTGAAGAAATGAACATTTGAGTTTTCTTATTTTAGTCATTTGATGACATATCCTGGCTAGGTGTTATCTGCCTCGTGTAGTTTAAGTGATGAAAATAATTTAGTTTCAAACAATGTGTTCTGACGACATAGTCAGATATGCTTCAAAATATTTTGCTGCTTCTCAGTAAGGCAATAATTGATGCTTCATCTTTTATGTGGCAAATTGGTTCATTTACTGAAGAAGAATGACTTGTGAGAAAGAATGTTTCAGTGTATATTAGAGTGTGGCTAGGTTGTCACTGAAGGGGACATTTAAGAACACTGTGACATTTTGGCTGCGTAACCTGAAAGTGAAAGGTAAACAGACTGGAGTAAACAAGGTTTGAGGAAGGGTATAAATATCGCTCACACTTCAATGATCGCAAGCTCTATTGTAAGCAAACCTGAGCGCTTTTCAGCCTGAAATAGTAATTCCAGAAATCTGCTAGAGTAAAACCCACCAACAATTTGATTTCACAATATAAAAACAGTCTTTATTTATACCTAATTTCAAACACAACACTACAAGACTGATTCATTTGTTTTGTCTTAATGGGTTTCAACATTTATATATGATTTGAGAACAACACTCAGTTTATGTCAGAGAATAGTTTTTCACACAACTGCAAACTCAATTTGTTGTTACAAATTTACATTTTTATTTGTTTCAGTACTTTGACAGTAACAAGTGATAACATGCATTTCATAGGTGGCCCAAGGTGACACATACAAACACATTCAGTCGCTTCTCTTTATTGTACCCAATACAGAGAGTTTCTGAGCCTGCAGAGATAGAAAATCTGTATCCATGTGTGAAATGGCAGAAATAGAGGTGTGAGTTTGAGACCATATGTGGTTGTTATATGTGCTTCACATGTACTTAAGTGTGTGATCATTCCTGTAAAGTATTGGTACATGTGAAGGTCAACAGCTGAGGGAGCTTTTTGAGTCACACAGATATGAACAGTAAAGGTGATTTTAAATCAAGAGAATTTTCTCAGACACACACCACTGTTTTTTTTTTGTTTGTTTTTTGTTTTTGTTTTTTTGTAATAATGCAAATTTTCTGCTTATTACTGGCTTTTTCAAAGGTCATATGGACTGACTGTAACTGAAAATAACTGCTGAGGATGATAGGTCTCTTTATAAGTCTCAAATATCCCAGGCCCATAGTTAAATAAAATAAGTAAATAAATAAATCCATATTGGTTGTGAAACCTTTCAGACAGTCTCATCAGCATTTAGTAATCATCATATTGTTCCTTCAGATAAAAAAATATTGTTATTAATTGTTCACCCTTATGTTATTCCAAACTCATGAGACTTTCATAAATAAAGATGATTTAAAAGAAACCTGAGAGATTTCTGTGCCTTTATTGAAAGTCTATACGCAACCAAAACTTTGACAATTCAAAAGTACATAAAGACGATGCAAAAGTAATAAATATGATTTGTTTAATCCAAATCCTCTGAAAAGGCACGACCAAGCACTTTTAGTGTCCATTTAGCATATATGAAGTTCTATTTATGTGTTGACCAACATTTACATGTAAATTAAAAAACTTAATTAAATCTGTTCCTCATATAAAGTGATCATGTCTCTTCAGAAAATTCTTAGTTATTATTTTTACAATCTCTTTATAAACTTTTTGAAGCGTCAAGGTTTCGGCTGCATCGACTTTCAGTGGAAGAACAGAAATCTCTTATCGGTTTGGAACATTTTGTGGTTAACTAACCCCTCTTCAACACAAGTAAAGTTGGCCTTTTCTTTTCTTTCTTACTTTTTTCTTCTTATTTTAATTAAAATTGCTTCAGGTTATAGATTAAGCATTAGTTCAGTAACAAGAGCAAGAAAAGATTCAGTAAAACTATCAACAGGGAAAGTTTTTTTTGTTTGTTTGTTTGTTTGTTTTTTTGGAAAATTCAATGAGGTCAGGGACTGCAGATCCTTGTATAGCTTCCACTGTTAAAGGTCAGCAGCTTGATCCGGGCTTAGATCGTCTCAGTCCACAGGCGGTTCTTTTCTCATTAATGTCTTTTGGCAGTTTACATTAGGATAAAGCTCTGTTTAAAACTGACCAGGGTGATGGTTGATACTTTTATGCTTTTGTATCTATTTTGAAGCTTAATAGCTCCTGTCACCATTCATTGTAATTACACGCAAAACATTTAAAATGACATGCAGGTCAATGAATAATAATAGAACTTTGAGCAGTGGACTGTTGTTTTCCCCCATATCAAATATAAAGGCTCTGAATTCTTTTAAGCTTGGACACAAAGAAAACAGAAAAGACCATCTACAGCCGGATAAGAAATTGATTCTGAATGAACTGCAGGACCATAAAAAATGGGAATGGTGTTTTACATCCGCCAATGAAAGTTTACACCGAAGACATAATGAGATTCGGTTACTGTGACAACCTTGGCCAAGAGGTGCTCGAAACATCCTTGGCGTTTCAAGCCTTGAGTGTCCAAATTCACTATCAAAGTGTAGGTCCAAAGTCCCCGAAGTCATTAGCAGCCTGCCAGTGCTCTGTTTGTATAAACACTCTCCTCTAACACCAAGCTGGGAGTGGCAGTTTGTCCGTACAAGCGGTAACAACTGGAGAGAGTCCACCACATCTGAATTTAAAAGAAGGATAGGTTGTGGCCTGGAGGGCGAGCTAAGTGATCATTATTTGAATGATCGAGCGTTCAGTGTTAGTTGTTCTTTTGGGTTTTACAGTTAAATTTCAGGCTGAAATTTACTTCAAATATAGTTCATTTCTCATGTTCTACTCTGACTCACACACAGCGGTGTCCGCACAAGAATACTCAATTGTGGAGGAGCGTTGATGGACGTGATCGACACATGCACAGTACCACCTAGTGGACTATTTAGTCTTTTAACATTCACCTTGTGCGTGCGTTGTTTTATACGGCCTAACGGACATAAAAATTTGGCTGCACATGGATCTTTTATGTCAAAATTATGTTGCATGGACAGTTTGTGGACCGTCGTGGAACACAGATGGCCAAAATATATATTGGGCTGAAGTGTTCATGTAACAACTCCAAGATTATGGGATTCCAAAGGAGTGCATAAAGTGATTAAATGTGTAAATCTAGATGGTGGGTAGAGTTTAGAATAGAATGTTCCTGGTGCATATTTAAGCATAATGTTTAATGTTTATGCAATTCTCAGTATTGATAGGAACAGAACAGTAGTTTGATGCTACGTATATGGAGAAAATAAATGGTTTCTTTAAAGCTAACATTGGAGAGTGGATAAGGTTAAGATGGGATAGCTGTAGGTAAGTGGAAAGTAAAAGGAGTTGAGGCTACGATTTAAAAGATTTAGAATGAACTTGAAAGGGAGTGTGAGAATGTTTTTCCCCTAAATCCTCTGACAATGTTAGTGTCTTGAAATACACAAAGGTTCAGTCAAGGGAAACTGTCAAAATGCTGAAAAAATTTCAAAAAGTCTTGTTTGCTTGCTGTTTAGGAACTGAAAACTGTCAAATGTGCATAAGTAGTATTCTAGGTAATGTTGAGGGCTATTGTTAAAGATTTGACGCATGCATATTGTTGGAGGTTGAATGCCTTTGTTTGTCAGGTAAAATAAGCTGCCACATACTGTAAGAGATGACAACATGTGATGTGAATTTCACTGGAAACTATTTGCTGTCTTCTGTATGCATTCATGCACAGTCACTCACATACACACACTAACAATTTTATAACCTGAACAACAACAAAGCCCTGGAAATATTCTTGACAAAACACGCAATTTCCATAAATAGCTCAAAAATACCCTACATCTGCAGTGGAAACCCAGTATATACAATCTGTCATAGTTTTCACCATTTTTAGCTTCTATTATTTTTAAAGCTTTAATTATTTTAAAGCTGTCACACATGAAAAGAAAGGCGAAACAGCACACTTTTTTGGTGTAGTTCTTTGTTCTGTCACAAAATGGCAACAAATTACAGTGTCCATGTTACATGCATTACAGATTGATTTTACTGCAATAACAATTAAGTAACTCCAAGCTCTTCCACAATAATTACTTTTAAAGTATATGTTGTTCATGCTTATTACTTAGTCATGTAATTAAACTTTAGCAGAGCCACTGCAATACAAAAATGTGGCCTACTAATCCTTTAACCGCTTCTTACCCACATCTTATCCAAAGGTTGCTTCCTCATTTTCACCCTCCCGTCTCTATCAGCTTCTGCCTCTTTTCAAGCTCTCACATCAGTGTGTGAGGATCCGGTGGGAATCATCTGCATAGTTTTCTCTCTCTGCTCCGGCTCCCTGTGGATAGTTGTGCCACAGGCAACCCTCTTCCTCTGTAGTCGACAAATCATCAAAAATATGCTGCACTGCTCTGTCTCACCATCCCTCAAACGCTCTCAGCATCCTGTGGTTCTGTTAGTGTGCTGTTTATGTTGTATTGCGTTTTTAAAAATGGGGTATTGTTTTCATTTTTTATGCAGGAACTGTACATTTGACAAGATGTATTAAAGTCCCATTTTCAGTATGATACTGTGCACACTTTGAGGAATAGTTCACACAAAAATGACAACTCTGCCATTATTTACTCAACCTCATGCTGTTCCTAACCTGACTTTCAGTGTGCATTTATGGGTAAATAGTAAGATCAGAAGTAAGATCAGTGTTGTATATAGTTATAGGTATGTGTAAAATGCAAAATACAATATTTATTTTTATTAATTTTAAAATTAATACACTTTCTTAATATACAACATGAAACAAATTTCAATATGACCTTTATCCAATGACAAAAGTTTTGTTTCTGTTCAAAAGGAAAAATCTTCGGAAGGCATCTTATCCCATCTTGCCTTTCATTCCTCACAATTTCTCCTTTTGTTCCACAGAAAATAGAGTCATGCAGGTTTGGAGCAATATGGGTGGCTGCATGACTGGAGTTTCATTTTTACATGACATTTACACATTTAGAAAACAGTTTCATCCAAAACAGTTTTCATTACATTCAAAGAGTACATTTTATGAGGTCACATATCCTGGAACTTTCATCTAAGCGACTTAAATTGCATTCAAGGTGCACTACAATATATTACTATTTAAAGGGATAGTTCACACAAAAATAAAAATTCTGTCTTTAATTACTCACCCTCATGTCTTTCCAAACCTGTAAGACTTTTGTTCATCTTGGGAATACAAATTAAGATATTTTTGATGAAATCCGAGAGCTTTCTGACCCTGCATAGAAAGCAACACAACTGACGCATTCAAGGCATGACATAACATCATGTTATTTTTGTTTTCTTTGCGTACAAAAAGTGTTCTCGTAGCTTCATAACATTACGGTTGAACCACTAATGTCACATAGACTGTTTCAATGATGTCCTTACTACCTTTCTGGGCCTTGAACATGGTAGTTGCGTTGCTGTCTATGCAGGGTCAGAAAGCTCTCGGATTTCATCAAAAATATCTTAATTTGTGTTCCCAAGATGAACAAAAGTCTTACGGGTTTGGAAAGACATGAGGGTGAGTAATTACAGACAGAATTTTCATTTTTGTGTGAATCATTACTCTTTAAGCCACAGGAATGCTAAAGCGCTACAGGAAATGTATATTTATTCACACAAATATTGAAATTTACGCTTAAATCATATTAACCACATCACATTTAAGGTAGTGTAGCAGCTCAAAGAAGTGCCTTTGCATCCACAAATATCAGTATTATCACAGAAAACATACCAACGCATGCAGCTATCTCCACACAAACATGCAGACATCCATTAATTGTATTGGATGTGCTGCAGTTGGTCAAAAGCGTGTAAAAGTAGAGACATTCACCACATTTTCAGCATGTTCTCCCTTCCAAAATCTCAAAACAAAACCAACCAACCAAAAGGCAAACAAGGACTTTCCACGACACAT
The DNA here is from genome assembly GCA_021397915.2 of Tor tambroides. Classification (NCBI taxonomy): domain Eukaryota; kingdom Metazoa; phylum Chordata; class Actinopteri; order Cypriniformes; family Cyprinidae; genus Tor; species Tor tambroides. Next base: position 7,694 of record JAFVLL020000208.1, read on the forward strand.
TAACTATTCATACCCATTTGCTTAGCAGTGCTGTCCATGAATGCCAGGATGCAGTCTCTGTTCAATGCTAATGAACGTCTGCAACATGGGGATAAGAGAAGGGGGTGTTGTTCTCTTTGAGAAAGGGCCAACACTAATATGGATGACTCATTTGTAATGTAGAACAAGATCAATTAGAAATCTGGCATGGGAAAGTCTGCATAGAAAACCTGTGCAATGTAAACCCAGGCCCCCCTCTGAAGAATCACAGAAAAGCAAGTCCTCATTTACGAGAATAGGAGTGTTTTGTCAGTAATGGGATTACAGGAGACTGATATAATGTATGTTGGCAGCTGGTTTCAGCACTCTGCGTTCATTCTTGCCAGTACCAGCTTATTTTGTACGGTTTTAAAACAATAAATTTCAAAATTGTTTATGTTTTTGCACAGCGATCTTATGGAGGCAAGCTGCTAGTTGGCAATTCGTGCTGAGAATACGCCACTACATCAGTACTATCCCCATCATACTACAAGGCTGCAGACGCAGAGTTTTGTTGATAATATACTTTTGTGAAAAGCCTAACCTAGTTTTTCACAGAATGTTTGTATACATTTGCAGAGATGCCATGAAATAAAAATAAGTGTTGTGAAGTTCTTATTGTCAAATGTAATGAGTGCTGCTTATGGGAAAAGATGAGCTGTATTCTGCGGTAAGATCTAGCTTCACACAACCCTTTTTTCCCTTTGTAAGCAATAATCCGAGGCTGTCGCACTTTGTTTGCAGGTCTACTTCAGCACTAACTCTGTTTACTTTTGAGGTTCCGTGAGTGTTTTTGCCAACATCATCTTTGACTGGTGCGAAATTGAACTTGTGTCAGACAGCGACAATGACAGCTGTAAGCTTCATTCCTGCTTGCCTGCTCACTGTGGCAGAGCTGCAGAATCGGCACTTGTGTTATACAGTATTTACAGCCTGCTCTAATCCTGGGCTTCATTCTGAATGCCAATATGATAAATAACCTGACTGGACTAGGTCTCTTACTGATGCTCGCTGAAATCACCTTGTGCGGACTAGAACTGACCTTTAGTATGACTAATTCTCTCTCATTTTAGTATCCAAGATTTACTTAAAAATACTTTTTCTCTCTGATACATACACAGATGAGCTAAAGCATTATGACCACCTGCCTAATATGCTCTATGTGCTGCCAAAAGGGGGCACCTACATCAGGTTGAAATTTATGACTTTAGAAGGTTTTAAAATTACAGCAACATCAGGATATACAGGATATACTGTCAGGATATCCACCTTTTTCTTCAACGCAGAAGTAAGCCTATGGGTGAGACTTCCGGTTCATTAGCCGCTATAGGTAAATAACGAGGAGAATAACAACGTGCAGTAAAGGGTAAAACTGTTTTGCACTACAAACCAGTGTGCTCATAATTAAGATAATACATTAAAATAATATGATAAGACACACCAATTTTCAATATCAAGCAGCAAAACTAATTGTTTTGAACAGCTAAAATAGCTGGACGTGGATGAGACCGGAAGCTAGACCCATAGAATTTACAAATGGCAGCGCCCATTTTTACAACAAGAAAAAGCTGGATACTGAAAGGGACATTTCACCAAAAAAAAAGATAATTCTGTCATTAATTACTCCTAATGTTGTTCCAAACCTGTAAGACCTTCGTTCATCTTCGGAACACAAGATATTTTTGATGAAATTCAAGAGCTTTCTGACCCTGCATAGTGTTCTGAAGATGAACAAAGGTCTTACAGGTTTGGAACGACATGAGGGTGAGTAATTCATGACAGAATTTTCATTTTTGGCTGAACTATCCCTTTAATGACACATGTTGATGTGTAGAGATCTCAGTCTTTGTTAAAAACATTCTGTCCAACTATTTGTTTCATATTCTCAACAGAACCTGAATAAAGTCAAATCATGAAGACCACAATATTCTCTAAATTCTGAGGAAGAACACATTCATTTCTCCCAACAGAATAGAAATTCATACAATATTTATTTTTGCTCTACATATCCCATTTCTCATGAAAAACAATTGACAAAAATGCTGACAGATATTTTATTTTAATTCATTTAGTTTTGACCAGCTCTCCTCACAATCTCCTCAACTCTCACTCCTTTCTAAGCTCTGTGGAAGAAGACGAAGCCTTGAGCCTAGGAAGCACTGGAAGGGCGATAAGGATATCTGGAGTAAAGTGGATTATTCCGTAAATCTTGCCCTCTGAGGACTGCACAGAGATTTGCTGACAACTTTATTTGGACAGCAAAAGAGAGAAGCCATATACACACTGTTTTTATTTACAGAGCACACAAGATCAGTTTCATCCTCCAAATACAACTGGACAGGTCTAATGTCTTGTATTGTAACATATTGCATTGCACAAACACATATCGGCTGATATCAACTGTGAATTGAACATATGTATTTCTACAGTGTCACTATGTGTCTATACTTTTCCATAGGTCAGGGAATCGGGGCATGACATGGGTGTTTTTTAATTTATTTTTAATATGCTCCTTGAGGTTCTCTTACAATGTCATTATTATGTCAGTGTATGGTCACTTTGTGATTGGCTAACATCAAAGCCATTTTAAGATCACCTCTGCTAACTTCATTACATAGGAAAAGGTATCAATGCTCCATCATTACTGCACGTAAGTGTAGTAAATCATTTACAGTTTGTGGTGTACTGTAGCTTCTGTACAATGGCTGCATCATCTTTCAACAACTGTTTATTTGTGAACTTTCTCGTGCCTCCTATACAAAACAATCTGTGGTCAGATGCTATCCAGGACACCATTAGAAATAAACCTTCCACTTGTTTCTGATGCTGGAGTCCTACTGAAGTCTGTAGAGAAGTAAGCAATCTCTTTAAACTGGATACATCAAAGTGAACATTCTTTTACTCTTCCATTTATCCTGTTGATGAGAATAGCTCAAGCGCATGATGTAAGTCAGAAATGAAGCGGGTATACTATATCCAGAGTACAAAGCATCAGTGATTATAATGGGTTCTGTTTGCTTTTGACACAATGCAACACAGTGCTTGTGTCTGGTGTAGACAACTATTTTCAATGGAAAGTAGCTAGAGCCTGTGCAAAAAGTCACTAAATGTTGCTAGATAATAGGTAAAACGTAATTGGCATATTCGTGACATCATTGTGTCATATTTGCATTCTGCATAGTATCAGCCCTTTCATCTGTTTGCTTCTGTCATATCCTCTGTGCTCACGTACTGTATTGTAATATAGTTGAATTCCAAATAAAGCTGTTCTCATTTAGATATTTTTAACAAATGTAAAACAGTCACTGAAATGCGACCCATTAAGACTATACATATTAACCAGCAGTCACCAAGCCATTTCCAAGCTGCTGCTCTGCACTGCTTAAATATCCTGATTTACAACCGTGACATTGTCTGACAAAATCACCAACAGATAAGTTAAGATAATGGCTGTACTGTGATTTAGGCTATTTATACATATGGCTCAGGGAGAAAATTAGAAACAATTAGAATCAGAAGTCTTTTTTATTTGTTCTCTGAGCGAACAGCCTCAAATGAATGCGCTGCTTCTCTGAGCCACTCACTGAACAGAACTGATGCAGAGAGAGGCACGCTGTGCAAGCAAAACCTCACGCCTCACATTTGAAAATTTCAAAAAGTCGCTAGATTTGTTGCTAGTCTTTTTACGTGATACAACATAGGCCCTGTCCACTGACTTTGTCAGCAGATTTAGAGACTTTTCAATCTTTTCTAAATAAAATAAAATAACTAAATAATAATAATAATAATAATAATATATTTTAATTGATTATATATTTTTTTAACCATAGTGAAAATTCAGCATGAGCTCTGTACATTTCTATAAAATATGATCATTGTTTGTACTGCATCTACATTTAGTTGTGGATTAGTTAGGGGTCTCATGCTATTTTTAAAGTCATAACAGTTTTTGTACCCTTTCCATTCCAGAAGCAATGAAATCTCCTCTGAGATTATGTTTCTGGTCAATTGAATTAAGGAAGTCAAAGAAGGTGAGAGACAATTTCAGAGGGAGGAAGAGGGCAAAGGATTAAACAATAGTATTTGGTGCTTGAGGCATGAGAGGTAAATCAAACTTCTCTAACCCTCTCATAACACATCAACGGTTAGAGGGTTCAAGAGTGCACAGCGGCAAGCCAATGAGGCATAGTGAGAATGTGATGGGTTTGTAATGTTCTGTGACGGTTTTTGTCATCACCTGCCACACACCACACTAGTATATGCTTCAGGACATTTACTGTGGGTTTAGCCTTGCCATGAACACAATAATAAGCCAAAGCTTTGCCAGTGGGGGCGGGAGGTGCATTGTAGTGTGCACTTTGCGCTCTGCTAGGTTTTGTTAAATGCTACCAGGAACACATAATCTTTAGTGGGTTAAAGTTTACTAAAATCCATTCCGTGACTGGTTATTAAATTCTCTAACCTTTCCATTTTTCTGCTTTACTTTTACCTAAAATTTTCCTTCAAATATTATTCATTCACAAAACATTCATGAATGCCAAGTGTTTAAATAAATCGACTTTTATATACAATGTCACACAATATTTGTGACTGCAAAAACAAAAGAAAAGAAAAGAAAAGAAAAGAAAAGAAAAGAAAAGAAAAGAAAAGAAAAAAAATTAAGCGTAATAGCAGGGTAGTTGTAGAGTTCAAGTTGAGGTTCAGTAACTCCATTGTACGTCATACTAAACTAGCACCTCATAGTAGGTTATTTTCATGACTTTTTAACATGTTTTGCCTATTATTGTAAGAAATTGTCATCTGAGAATATTATATGTATTGATTAGGGATGTGCCCGAATCCAAATCCGGTATTCGGAAAGGTAAAGGTGTGTACTACGGCAACCGTAAAGGGAATAACTTACGATTAGCATACATTTTAGGTTGGGGGAATGGTTCTGTTCTGGGCAACCACTCCCTGCCCATCCATGCAGCCTAGCATGGATAGGAGCAGCGAGAGCAGAACCCCCCCTCCCCCCCTCCTAGGGTAAAAGAACAGAACCAACATCAATGATAAATGTAACAGATACCATTAATGTTCTACGTGATTATTTTAACAACATGATTCAGTGGTCTGACTCAATGATATATTCACTGCCAAATCCTGACTGGACGAGAGGAGGAGCTGGGGATGGAGGTGAGTGATTAGTTCCTGATCGAAGCGATAGCTCCTGAATAATGACTGAAGGGACCTTATGAAGGGAATTATGATTGGTGTCGTGATCCTATAGGTAGACGTGGATTGTCAGCTGATGCGAGCTTGACTAACATGGCCTGCCAGAACTACCACTATGCTCCGTTTTTGAGATTTGCGATCACACGTAGCCTGTACTACGGAGCGGCATTACTTACCACGCATTTCACAAGATTAGATATTTGTCAGTGGTGCTCAGGATCTGTAAATCATTCAACATCGTCCTATCGGTCATCTCTTCTTACCTCTCTCTGTTTATATGGTAAGTGAAATTTTATGTAGGCTACTGTAATGTAACAGGGAACTGCTAGCAAGCGGCTAACCATGTCCCTTTTGTGGCTCCGTACAACGCATTGTTCATTTTCCGTGCCCTTCCGAATACGAATTCGCTATTCGGGCACATCCCTAGTATTGATAATAATACATATATTATGCTGATTTGGATCTCAGTTATTATTTTGCTGGATCTATCTGCTGCCTTTGATACTGTGAATCATCAGATTCTTCTGTCCACCCTCTCATCATTGGGAATCACAGGGATTCCACTTCACTGATGGAATCCTATCTCATAGGTAGGTCTTTCAGGGTGGCCTGGGGAGGGGAAGTATCCAATACACATTAGCTGGTCACTGAGGTACCTCAGGGATCAGTTCTTAGACCCCTCCTCTTTTCCATATACACTACATCACTGGAACCCATCATATAGGCACATAGTTTCTCCTACCATTGCTATGCTGATGACACATAGCTCTATCTTTCATTTCAAACATGATCCAACGATAGCTGCATGGATCTCAGGCTGCCTGGTGGACATCGCGGCATTGATGAAAGAACATCACCTAATGAATAGCTCAACCTGGCGAAAACTGAGCTTCTTGTCTTCCCTGCCACTATGACTCTACAGGATAATTTCACCATCCAGCTAGGTTTATAATTTTTTTTTTTTTTAAGTGACAGCTGAAAAGTCTTCTCTTTTGACTGGATCCTAAAATTGAAAAAAAATATTTATCTTACTTTAATCCCTCCCTGTCTAGCTTGTACTAATCTGAACAATGTCTGAAACTCTGTATTACGATAACTTCCTGTGTTTATTTGCCTCTTTATGATAAATCTCTTGTTGTATTCCTCAATTGTAAGTCACTTTGGATAAAAGAGTCTGCTAAATGAATAAATATAAATGTAAATGTATTGAGGCTCAATTATTAATAATGGCTGTCATTATCAATTTTAGAAACATTAAATATTTTTGTGAACCGTGCTATTTTTTCAGGATTATTTGAAAAAGAAGTCTTTTATAACATTTTAAATGTCTTTATTTACTGTATCTTTGCTGAATAAAAATATTTTTAATAGTTTATAGTGTATATTATAAATAAATAAATAAATCTCAACTGAATAATTTATTCTTGAATATTTTCTTTTGTAGTTGTTTTCCCTTTTATACAAATATTCAGGAAAGAACTGAGAGTAGACACCATGCTGTGTATAAACAGCTGCTTATCAAGTGAAAAATGCTGAAGCATAAAACCACTAAACATGGAAGTGCTGTGAATGAGATGTTCTCAGCAAATTAACATTCCCTTTGTATATCACTAGACCAGCACCTTTAACTCTGTGTGTAAATATGTTAATGTAAAAAGAAAAACCAGCATGCAGCAAGAAAACAATAACTATAATCATGTCTTGGGGGGAAAAAATGCATATTAAAGTTTTCTTATTTCTCAGCTGTGAAATTCAGCTGAAAAGCTAAAAGTACTGCATAATGGTAGCTGAAAGCATAATCAAATTTTCCAAAATATTTAATAAACGGGCAAGCAAAGTGTAATTTTATGGAAATCTGCAGATCATTCTGTGGGTGCAGATTCTGTGCGAGCCTATTCATTACCCACAGCATAGCGATGGGCACTCCAGGAGGTATTGGAACACTAGTTGTCACACTAGACTATGTTCTCTGTCTCATGGCAGCATGCCTACAACATTGGCATGTCCAGACAACACAAGCAGCCAAATAGCTAGGTTACAATCAGCACTATTAGTTGAGACTAAATGTGGGACAGAACGAATTGGACGTAATGCTGGACATGTGTCAGTCCCTTTAGTGATTAGGGTTATCTCCTCTCTTTTATTTGTCCTCACTGATTAGGTCCCCCATTACTCTTCAGGCCTATAGCTTGTGCAGCCTCATCTATAATTCACAGTGTGGGCACTTCATGTCCTCTAAGACAAGATGGCAATTAATTAGTCTTCTTGTTCTTTAAAGGGACTTACTTTTAAATGACCATCATGTTTTATTTTTGCTTTAATCACCACGCTTTCTGGTACGCCTTGATATTTTGACATATCAAGACAGAATACTTCCTCTATCCTGCATCTAATTTAAAGTGCACACTTTTTCAGATACATAAAATTCACTGTCCTGTTCCAGCCTAATATGCAGAGACAGCAATAAGGCAGCCATGATTCACCTAAAACCTGTAAACACTGAGGCTCTGTGGTGACAAAAACATTCTATGTTAAATGTCTGAATAGATGATTCTGAACAGTAATAAATTACCATATTTTTACTTCTAAAGATAATTCTATAATACAAGCATGTAGTGGTACTTAATGTGAGAGATTACATGCAATTAAACTCAAGGGAACCTTATATGATATAACTTATTTAATAAATTATTTTTAATTACTATTCTTGTATTTTTATTAGTGCTGTCAATCGATTAAAAAAATTGAATTGCGTTAATCACAGTCATGGACTGTGATTAATCACGATTAATCTCAAATTTAAAATACTAGGATTTACCTGTAAATGTGTTGAAATAAAGAAGTGCATGACAAATTAGTTTAAGGAAACAGAACCTTTCACACCTCCGCCAGGTATGAGACATAATCCTTATTATTCTTTTATCATTATTCATTTTATCATTATTTGTTTTTATTCAGCCATTACCAGCCTTTATACTGGCAATAAAATGTTTAACAAGCCACATCGCTTCAATCCCAGTATACATTTACCCAACTATTATCAAAAGTATTTCTAAATAAATACAACAAAACATCTTTTTGCAACCTTACGTGAAGTATTATGACAAAATGCATTATGAAGAAGAATTGGACCTGTTCTGCAGGTGCATTAGAGCTAACATTACCATCATGCTACATAAGACAATTTATGAGATTAATAGTACACTTTTACTCAAAACTCACTTTAAACCACCATCAAGTGTTTGAAATAACTTCCTTTTGCGATCACATGGGGAATTTGGTCGTTTACTGTTGTTTTTATCGCTGTACAAATTAGCATTTCAGATGTACACATTCATTATTGTTATGAAATTATCCAAATCTCAAGAAAATCACATACAAACCATATCCTATCGTAATCATGTGTTTATTATCTTATATAATCTATAGTGGCTGTTGTCATGTTTATTTCTTCTGTGTAAAAAGCCATAACATGTATGCTCTGGCTGAAACTCAAGTTGTTTGTGATGTTACAACTGCCTCTCCGTATACGTTCCAATTATAATACACATCAGTAAAAGGATCTATTTTCATTTTTATTTGTCTATATACACTTTGAGTGGCCGTGGTACATTATAAAAGTAGCCCAAAAAAAACACAACCCACGGCTCTGTAATTTTTCCAGCGACTGCATTTTCAAAATAGCCCAATTGTGTGGGAAACAGTGACCCTGGTAACACTGGTTCGCTGTACCCTTATCACACAATGATAGATGACCTTCCGCGCTGTTATGACGACAAGAAGTTGGGGTCAAACCCTATCAAACGATTAATTTGCGTTAAAAAAATATTAACGCATTAAAAATTTTAGATTAACCGCATGCGTTAACGCATTAACGTTGACAGCCCTAATTTTTATTATTTTTTCTGTCCAGGTCTCTCTGGAAAATCAAAGTGAATCACAGAAGAAAGTAAACACATTCCTCCTCTGAATGCACATAGGCCTCAAAGTAAATTTTGCCAAGAAGTGATGTGTAGTTAGGGCAAGATTTAATATTCCCTACAAGGCAGAGCGGAACCCATTTATCACGACTTATAACAGCAAGGTCATATTCTGATGGAACAAGAGCTTGTTGATTTTTGAGCGCATTACAGTTTGCTCACTTTCACACCAAACAGGATTTGCCTCTCTCATTGCATTAAATCTGGTGTCCAGTTCGAAGCCTGTACTACTGACATGAACTCAAATAACACTGAGAAACAGATCAAAGCCCCAGCAATCGCTTGTTTGAAGCTGGAAGAGAAGAAAGCAATTAAAATAAGCAGTTGTCTTTGCTTTCATTCATGTTTACGCCCTCATTTTAATAACTCATGCACTTTCACTCCATTTTTACTTGGTGCTTCTTTTTGTTGTGTAAAAGACAATCACTGAGAGATCTGACATCACTTCCTGTAAAGGCTATGATAAAGATGAATTTTGTGACCAACTGGTTGACTGTTAAGCCTCCCTCTATTCAGGGAATGTTCGCTTTGTAATTTTTTTTTTTTTTAATCAATTCACTAAAAAAATAATCCTTCTGGACTGCTACACCTGGGCACAGTTAGGAATAAAAGCGTCTTGGTGAAAACTTCAAATGTAATGTTCAAAAGTCAGTCAGGCTTTTTTGAATTCATACTGAAGAGACTCTTAACAGGCTTCCCTAATAAAGCCCTCTTAATGTTAAATTACACAAAGCAGGTACAAGTGGGATAAAAGAACTGGTTATTAAGCATGCAGGTATCTAAAGTGCTTATTTTAGCTTGCGGTATTTCACCTGCATCTTACTCACAAACTAATCCAGCTATGTGAGTATTTAAAATGAAGAAACCACTGTGTTCTTTTAAAGGGATAGTTCACCTAAAAATGAAAATTCTGTCATCATTTACTTACCCTCTTGTTGTTCCAAACCCAAACCCAAGACATTTGTTCATCTATTTTATCATATCTTATCATATCAGGTAAGCACATTTGAGCCTCCGTTGACCATATTTGCTGTGCACTTTGTATGTGTGTTGATCAATGTTTAAATGTGAATAAAACAAATAAACAGGGAAAAAAAGCAATTTCAACCAAGGGAGACCTAGAATTCAGACCTTTAAAAGAAGACTTTTAATTACACGTATTTAACCTCTAGAATATTTGTCTATAAAGTGATGAACAATATTGTACTTTCATCATTAAAGTGCATGTTGCCACTGTACACACCACACAACTCAAAATATCAGGCAGAATTGTTAAATGACTTGTCGAGAAAATGTACCCTTTAGCAGGCGGTTATTGGCAGATGTCAGCAGTGTCAACACCTTTATCACGAAGTGTATGAGGAGTGGAACTCAATCTGCGCCCCAGCCCTGCAATTCTATGACACACCTTTGGTGACCTCATCTGAGAGGGTCTGCACAGTCATTTGGCCATAGACCTACGGCCACCATAAAGAATTGTCATGACAGAGACTTTGCACTTTCGTACACATGTACCACAATCGCAGATAAATGACTTTCAGGAAGTTAGAGCAAAAAGTGGTGAAAGAGAATGTTGACAAAAACATGCTGAAGCAAAGTTTTCTGCACTTCCAGTTGCTAGTTGAAAATGCCAAGCGCTGTAAGAGGAGTTCAATAGTCACTTAAACAGACCTTTACCTAGCTTCAGTGTTCATTGTGGTTAATCAATCTGCTTTGTCTTCGCCATGTTTTGGCATCCCATAGGTAAGGCAGTTTATTTTTAATTTGGACAAAAGAGAATGCTGCATTAAGACAGCATGAACAAATTATGGTTAGCTTGAAGAAAATGCTCCAGACCTTAAGCCTTGATTGCCTCCTGACCATCCTTTATTAAGGAGCAATAGCCTTTCACTTCACCTGTGACAGGCAATAGAAATCTGTTTAGCAACAGGCTTTGCGGCACTGACAGAGAAGAGCGACCCTTGGTTTTGCTGTGTACATGCGTTTAGGTTGTCATTAGACCATAAAGCAGTTCTGAGACTTTTTTCAGTTTTAGTAGTACGTCAAGCAGCTCCCTTAGCTTTGATTTATTAAAATAATTAAAAACTGTAGGCTAAAACTGCATGCTCTGCAATATCTGCAAAAGAGTTCCCCTGCTTTATTGCCTGCAGGTCTTCTCAATGTAATTCCCAGGTAGCCCATTTTATTCCAAGACACTCTTCAGGAAATTAACCTTTAAATGTGGGTGATGGACTCTCACTCCATTACACACTGTGTAATGAGAGGTTTGTTGCAGTGCAACTTTTGAGGTATGTCTTAATGCATTTGTGCGATTTTAGGATGTAGCTAAGAAGCTAATGATCATGAGCAACTGGAGATTTTGAGGTGAGAGAATCTGTGGCTTGTTTGAATTAGCTTTCCATCTACAACGATGAATACACATAGAAATGCACAGCTAAACATAAAGCTGATAATTACCACCATTTGTCATATTTGTTTACTAGAATATCTGCTGGTTGAAATCACCAGTCAGCAGGGAGAAAAAAGGGAAGATACAAATCCTTGGTAAGAAGCAAATGTTAATTTATGCTAGAAAGCCTGTCCAGCTTCTTGAAATGTTGAAAGTCTTTGTTCTTTCCTCACACATACTTTATTCCCAAGTATCTTTTGTTCCCTTCCGCTCATCTTATCGGAGCCAAAGTTTCAGGAACTTTTATTACAGAAACTGGGGCGGGTAAACTTACATTGTCCTGTCACTTAGCTCTCTTTATATAGCATCAGCCTCGCTGAGAATATAGATCAGGTTGCAGTGAAGTGTTCGCAGTGGCCTTCTGTCCTTGAGAGGCTGTTACAGAGATATCCTTAACAAAACTCTTACAAATTCACATCCAGCAGAAAAGATTTAAGACCTATTGTTCATTTTTGCATGTTTACTACTAAAGTGTAGCTCCACAGCAAATAATAAAGACATACAGTTAACAAAAAGTAATTATAATGTTAATTATTTATTAACTGATTGGGGATTCACATTTTTTCTTCCAAAAAGTAATAAAGATTCACAAAAAGACTCAAATGATTAGCCTTAAAGCCACCAAAAGTGAATATTACTGTACATTCAAACACTATAGAAAGGGTGACACTTTACACTATAATATAATTAGGGCTGTCAGTTTAACGCGTTAACTTAATTAGTTCTAAAAAAATAACGCGATTAAAATATTTTAACGCAGTTTACGCACTGGCCCCGCCCCCAGAATTGTACGTCATTTTACATCTCATACAGTTGACTGTTGACAAATATGATGCAGGGCAACAACTTCACCGTGCAGTTATGCCCTGGAAATTCAAGATATTAGTGCAAAATGCATATGTGTGTTTTTGTCTCATATTTATATCATACGATATCCACAGGCAGGGGAGAGCAGTAGGCTATTACACAAGTGCTGGTTTTGTCCCAAATATAACGAGTGCAAAAGTGATTTTATACAACAGTTCAGTAAATAAGAAGCTGATATTGTGTTATATTTTAAACACAATATTATGTGTTTTTGCTCAATTTTGCAAAGAATATATTACCTGTAAAGCTGTTGGTGGGCTGTTGGTAACAAAGCTGTTTTGTTTACCAATGACTTTCACTGTATGAACAAACAATACTGAGATGTTTCTCAAATTATCTTCTTTTATGTTCCATAGTTTATGTTAGGCCGTTGTAGCCTAAATGTTTTTTTTGTTAAATAAAAAAAACATATATATTTCTAAAGCTACAATTTGTAATGACTTCGTGATACTTTCTCATTTAACACAAAAATATCTTTAAATAATCTTTTGTGGGTATTTTCACAGTCAAATTTATTTTGCGATTAATTGCGATTAATCAGATTAATTAATCGAAACCATGTAATTAATTAGATAAAAAATTGTAATCGACTGACAGCCGATTAAATATAATATAATATAATGTAATATAATATAATAATATTAGTTGGGTATCATTAACACCAGACTAATGTAATTTTAATCTAATCTTAATTTATAATTATACTTCAGTTTGTTCAGATTATGTTCAAGAAATTAAGTATCGTGGTCATGATGGTTTTACCACGTTTGAGTCTTTCCACATAGTCACTAATACTGACATACAGAACATTATTATCAGGGGCGCCGTAAGTGGGGGGGGGGGGGGCGATTCTAAGGGCCCGACAAAGTAATGAAACGGACCAACACTCAGTTTAGATCATTGCTAATTTACTTTCTCTGCCATATCATGTGGCATTCATATTTACTGAATCTGTATTAACCTTGCAGAAGAAAAACATATGGATGAGAGAAATGTAATCTGTTCATGCTAGAGTTTGTTTCCGAAGAGAGTTACGGATTCACCTCTGCATAATATCATGATCTGTTGATTAACACCCGCCATGTCCCTTGAGCCTGAACTAACTCCACAACCAGGGAACAAAGTTTATGTTGCAACCTGGCACAAGGTCATTCCACCCCTGGTTGCTGAAAATGTAAGAGGGCCCCCTTGCGCAACACTGAGGTCTCATTTGCTGGCTGCATTATCTCTGTGTTAAAATCCCTTGCCTAGTTAGCATTTGCGATGATGGATGGCATTGCACTAACCGAGCCTACATCCTTCTCACCGAACATCCAAGAGCCCCGGAGTCTGATGATAGATTACTATTGCTTTATCTTGTACTGATTATTCCTGCCCGTGACATGAAGAGAGGCTGAGATTGGTAAGTGGTCTAGAGTCGTATTACGGGTACAAATGGCTTTATTATACAAGGCTAGTTGTTTGTCATTGTTTGTAGTGTTGGCTGCATTCAGCTGTACGCATTTAGGTTTTTCACTCAGTTTAAAATTAAATGCATTGGACGTCATTGTTCTTGATAAAGAATGAGAGACGTATTCTCATTGTGCTTCCTAATGAGCATCGACTTTTCTTCTTTTGAGGACGAAATGGCAAAGTGTTGAAAATGTTTACTATAATATGTGTCAAAGCTACGCAGACAGAGTGGGCGTTTGGTTACTCTATCAATAATTTATTTGATACCTTCATTCTTAGTGCCCTGCCTGAAGCCTGATAGTTTTATTGATTAAAAACTGTACGCACGCACAGATAATATTGCACTTTTTTGTGGTCAATACATGCATTCATAATTTAAAAAGTTGTCACAATCAGTATAATATGAGGAATTAAAACATCAAAACAATAAAAACTTTAGAATGGTTTATTTAGTTTGATGTTTGTTTCATATGCATATACACTACCAGTCAAAATTTTGGATTTGTTTTTAAGAAGTCTCTTATGCTTACCAAGGCTGCATTTCTTTACAATTAATGAACATTTATTTACAATTAATAATCAGTAATATTGTGAAATATCAAAATTTAAAATTGTATTTGTATGTATTGCAATATTTTTAAAATTAATAATAATTTAATAAATTATCAATTAATAATTTATCCTTCTTACGCCAAACATTTGAAAGATTTCCACAAAATATGAAATTCTTGAGCAGCAAATCAGCATATTATCAATATTAAGGATCATGTGACACTGAAGACTCGAATAATGGTTGCTGAAAATTCAGCTTTGTCATCACAAGAATGAATAAAAATGTTAAAATATATTACAACAGAAAACAGTTGTTTTAAATTGTAAAAACATTTCACAATATTACTGTAAATGTACTGTATAGATGCAGCTTATTTGTTCAAATACATCATATATATATATATATATATATATATATATAATCATTTTTTTTCTTAATTATTCCAAACTTTTCAATCTTTATACAGTAGCAACATTTCTAGTTTAAAACCATCTTCATGTTTGGCTACTTTATACGCCATAGAAGGTCCTTGACTAAAATGTTACTAATAAAGGTTTACAAGCTTCAGTAGTTTTTTTCTATTGCACATTATAGTCCAAGGCTCTTTGTTATTTTATGAGTGTTTTTTACACATGACTTCCTTTTACACAAAAATTCCTCTGGGAAACATGCTATAGAGATTAATTACAACTTCTGTGTTACTAAAGTTCCGCTTGCTGCTTCTGTATACCCGACAAAGGTCCGCTGATCCAGGACATGATTTTATGAAGCAACATAAGTGGGCTATGTGATTACTGAGTCATAATTAACAGAAGGATCTAAAAAGTTGTCATAAATCCAGTACACTTCACCGCAGTCCACAGGCTATGAGACATTTGAATACACAGGTAAACAAATCTACTTGGTATTAATGGTAAAGGGAGATTTAAATTCTGTTTCAAACAGGCTTTTTATGTGCACATTAGATTTAATGTTTTACGTACATCAGACTATTGGAACCATCTGGTTTTACAACTACAGTGTCACTAACATCACACTTTCAATTTTTAGAGGAACGATCGAGGTAAATGCAGCTGTGACTGTAATATCTGTTCTAGCTTTTACAATGATAGCATGCCATTCATATCTCTCTCTGGAGTCATTTTAAAAGAGTACATTGTGTCAGAAAGTAGTTTCAATGCAAATGGGGCCTCAGTGAGATGAATAGCACAGATGCAGGAATCAGACGCGCCGCTGTGATTGTCACATAGCTAAAGATTACCATCCTGTCTGAGTCATATAAAAAAAAATATCCACGGCCTTACAATCCAGCAAAGCATTATCTGTTGAAAACCCAAGACTGCTGAATCTCTACTTCCTTTTTTCACCCACAGCCAGACCTTTATGCATAGCCATTGTTAACATCTCAGTACATGATGTAAATTCACAGTGGAGATGCTAGCATGTTTCATCTTTACAATTGCAGGTATTCACTGTGTCACTGGAAATTATAGCGTATCGAACACTAGAAGGAGAAGAGGAGGAAATAGAGGGAAGAAAGTGTGTGTCTGAATGTGAGTTACGGTTGTTTTGTTGTAGTAGCTTAGAGTAATCCCCAGCAACAAAGTGTCTTGTTTCTCTCATCTACCAAAAATCAAGACTAGAACATCTTTGATTCTTACAAGACCAGGTCTTTCAAGTATGCCGATGTGACCTCATAAAAATTCATAGGTTTTTGATGTAAAGTGTGGTTATAGAATATGCATTTTCATTTGTATGCAGAGACACTGAAACATACATTATTAACATATTGACAGCAACTAAACAACGCATGAAAAACGTTAGAGATGTGCAAATGTTTAACCCCCATTTTAGGTCATAGAATATTGAAATTAACAAGTAGACTTCATAGTATTTAGTCAATATTATTAATTTTTGTTGTTCTTGTTGTTGTTGTTTTTTGTTTTTGTTTAAATGAATCACATTTATTTAGCCTATATTTACCTAATTTGGCATAAGTTTCATTATGTAGGATTATTTATGATTTCTGATGCCATGTTGTTTACACAATTTAGATCCATCATTTACCCAAGCCTAACCTCTATCATGGTAAAATGAATGAAATTTAATTTTCAAAAATCATTTATTAGTTACTACTTTCTATTTTATTTGCTGCAACTACAAAAATGACAAATGAAACATAAAATGATCATGAATGTAATATATTTAATTATATTCCAAGCCTTCTAAAGCCATAACTCTTTATGTATAAGACTAATCATCTTCACCCACCATTAAAATCAAATATTGCATTCATTTAAATGTACAGTATAAATTAAAAGTTTTATATATTTCATATATTTCATATTAAAAGTTTCATATATTTCATATATAATAATTTAAATCATATTAAATTTATTAAATCTTATTTTTTGAAATTAATTTATAGAAATTAATGTTAAAGAAAGAAAGAAAGAAAGAAAGAAAGAAAATCTTACCTAAAGTTTTTGAATGGTAGTGAATATAATTGTAAAATGCACTTACAGAAATTAACTTAATTTAAAATTATTTATGAATTCTTAAGAGCTCAGGCTGCATATGCAGATATGGCAATGCTGCTATTCTGAAACAGAATGGCATTTAGTGCTCTTGCAAATTCAAACATCTTTCCAAACACAATTTAAAGACATTTAAAGACAATTTCAAGGTAAAATGACTCAATTAATGTCAAAATAAGCTCAGTTGTTAATAATAGACAGCTGGTGCATTATTAAAGTTTCCGGATGGACTGTGCATATTAGTGTTGGTCTAATATTAACACCCTGCCTTATGGGCAAGGGCAATATTTCTGTAATTACAGTAGAGTTTCAGCAAATGACTTGTTCGAAGTTACTGGCTGTTCTAGAGTGTATTGTTCAGTGCTCGAGGTATCAGCGGGGGAAAAATGCAAAGATGTGACCTTGGAATGGAACCCTAAGAGATCTACATTTCCTCATGTATTGCACAGCTAATGCAACTAAATTAGCTCATCTCATGGCAAATTCATAAAAGGGGTGTTAATTACCACTGAAATTAGATTGGTTTGGAAGGGGGTGGGGGTGGGGGTTGCGGTCTCTTATTGGAAGTGAAGGATGTTGGGTTTCCTTATTAGTGATCATGAGGCCAGTGGAAGTCATACATTACCCTCCAAAGGATTTTAATTTTCACATTCATCCTGTCTGGATAAGTGACAGAGCTGTTGGGAGTCAGCATGAATGTGTGTGTGTGTGTGTGTGTTGAAGGGGGATAGGTGTGCTTTGAGCGGTGTGATATAAAAACAATTGCTTCATTATTCTGTTATTATCTTAGGCCATGGAAATGTATGCGTGTGTATGTGTGAGTGAAGAGATACTGCAATGGTGTCTGCTTCCAAAGCCTAGTCTGACATTTCGATATCTGAGGCAGAGAGGGAAGCTGATAACTAGGCATTATGATGCACGTGTTAGGCTTGAGCTGAAATCCTCCTGTAACACCAACATATGAGAGACACAGGCGCTATGACAACAAGCCTGATAGAGCAGCCGCTAAACCTTTTTGTCTTTTTATGTTGAATTTTATTGCAATGAATACAAATCACAGTGGGTCCTGAGTACAGCAGAGACAAGAATAACAATCTAACATGAACAAAAGGTAACTCTGCAAAGTATGTAATCAAAATGAAAGACATTCTAAAGAATCAAATAATAACCCACACTACTTTACTTTTAATCTGAAGCTAAATGTCACCTACAGCTACAACAAGAGTGTCTCTGAGCATGTGGTAAATGTGTAGCTATAACCTTCAAAATTTCTCTGTCTTAACCTTTAGCATGGATTTAAAGAGAAGGGTTAAACACTAAAGACATTAAAAATTCAGTAAGTAAAAGTCTGTAAAATAGCCCTTATTGTCCTTTCCAGTAAGAACATTTTGAACAGAGAGAAACTTCTCAAAAAAAAAAAAAAAAAAAAGCACTGTAGTACTGGGGGAAGTGATAAGGGGGGAAATGATAACCTTAAAATGGTAACATCGATATTAAATGTTCTGTCATGAAGATGGCACTGGCTGACGGGTCGTTAATGCAAAATGATGATATTCACAGCGTTAAACTACTTGGCATAAGCTGATTGGTTCATGTTGCATACGCAGCCAATGAGCTTACTGCTTTACATTTAAATGGCTGGTTAGCATTCACTAGAGCAGTTCCTCTGAAACCCTCCACCTTCCCCAGCTCAACCTGTATAGATCTGCTACGGGTTATTATACAGAGTGTCTATTTACACTAAGTGCAAATAGCCCGTCTTGTTGGCAAAGGCTATTTACACTAACTCCACCCACTAACGTGTGATTGAGTTAGTCAATACTAATAAAAGATATGCATTTAGTACACTTACAATGGTGGTAAGACACATGCATTTTGACGCGAGCGACCGGAGTTCGAGCCCGCCTTTTGCCAAACTTTTTTTTATTTTTTTATCTCATATTGCATCAAAAATGAAGGAATAATCAAAAAGTTGAAAATAAGTGTATCGGGTAGGGTTAGGGTAGGTGTAGGGCTTTATTGTCCCAATAAGGTGGAATGCATTTAATAATTTGAATTAAAATTATAATTTACACTCAATACGTTATTATTGCGTACTGTTTTATAATGTACGACAATACTGAGGTGCAGATAATTGGCACTATTTGCAATAAGTAGTATAAATAGCAGAAAATCTTGCTATTTTAACATAGATGAAGAGCATTTTAAGCTCGGCTCGTCACCTGTGGTGAGAACATAATTAAAAACTTTATCTCTGGAGCTGTGGTGTGCCTACTTTGATGCTTTTGTTTCTATTTTAACATAGTGTAAATAGAATCTATAGCTATTTGCACTTAGTGTAAATATCTATCTTTAAAAAATACTGCTATTTTCACTTGGTGTAAATAGAACGCATTGCTATTTGCACTTAGTGTAAATAGCATCTATCTCTAAAAAATATGCTATTTGCACTTAGTGTAAATAGCATTTAATTGCTATTTACACTGAGTGTAAATAGCATCTATTGCTATTTGCACTTAGTGTAAATAGCATCTATCGCTATTTACGCTGAGTGCAAATAGCCGCTGCCGTTATTATATATGCCAGCGGTTCTCAATTCCAGTCTTCGCGCCCTCCCGCTCTGCATATTTTGCATGTCTCTCTTTGCTAACACACCTGATTCAGATAATCAGCTCGTTAGAAGTGAGTTCCGTGCATGAACTGTGTTCCGATTGAAATAGTCCCTACACAGTGTTCATTGCTCCCTACTCCCTGAGCAGGGGAATTCCGTTAAAGTTTACTTCACTTCGGAACATTCATTCACGGATTTGCGCTGCACAACGTCTTTACACATGGACGAGTGTGACATCATATACCTCTGTAAATAAATACAATTTAAATTCACGTCTCGCACACTTCAATGCACTTTCAATGGAACGTATAAGTTTGCTTCGAACTGGAATCATGGCGGAATATCCTGTGATGTCCACTTAGCAGGGCACTTACGTTCGAATAGAACAAACGTCTGAAGCGATGAGAGAAACATACAAAATGTGCAGAGCGGGGGGGCGCTAGGACTGGAATTGAGAACCGCTGATATATGCTATTTGTGCAACAGCAGTATGTCTTAAATACTCACCGTATCAGCATATGTATAGGCAGTAGCAAGTGCCTATACTTGATCTGCAGCAGCAGCAATAATCTACAACAGCAATAACCAACAGCAGCAGCAATTCAGCAGCAGCAGCTCCTGCTATATGCAGCAGCGTATAGCAGGTCTATTCCACCAAGACCAAATACGTTGTCATATCCATTAACACGCTAAAATCTTCAGAGAGTTTTCATGATAGAACTGGATTTATACAAGTCAAAAATACCATTTAATGTCACCAAAACAACTAAAATATATTTTATCTCACCAGAACTACTTTATAAGTGTTAAATTAGGTAGAAGTATCTTAAAAGTAACATGAATAAATAAAATTAAATAAAATTAAATAGAATTAAATTAAATTAAATTAAATTAAATTAAATTAAATTAAATTAAATGTGCTATGTTCACAAAAGACATTTCACAAATTTTAATGAAAGTGAGACCAGGGGTTTCCCATACAATGACGTAACTCACTGCTAAACTACCACTGCATGATGCATTGTTGGAGAAACTAACTAGCTGGTCATGACTATTTCCCAAAAACATAGGAACTTTGTCACTTCTATTGTTCGAACCATATTGGTTAGAACTGTTGTTAATGACATCAAGCAGGTGGTGGAGTGATAACTTTTGCAAATTAGTCAGTTTGAGATCAAATTAATGTAAGATTATTGCGATAAATATTAAACATGGCACATGAGTACTGCTTCATTCTTTTGTTTTTTGTTATTTTGTGGTGATCCTTACATCACTCCGTGGTTCCCCAGTGGTACTATATACACACATGCGTATTTGTAGTTGTTGTTGTTGTTGATGGTGTTTTTTGTTTTTTGTTTGTTTGTTTTTTTAATAAACAAGCCACTGTCTTGTGTGTTTAGCATCCCCTTTTAACATTCTGCGAGTCAAAGGGGGTAAAATGGTGTTTGGATTGAGGTTGATCTTACAACAGTGGAGAAAAAGCTTCTGCTTTGAGAGAGCTAGAGAGAGAGAGCTGACATGTAGGGGATGATGTATTTATATTTATATATGTATGTAGCACAATCTTTGGATTTTTCACCTGAGGCAGTTAGAACAATCAGTTTCAAAAGGCAGGAGTACTTTGATTTCTTTCTCTCTCATCTGTAATGCTGTGTATTCACATTAGTTCACTTTTGTGAATCACAACCATATTTACTAACAGGTGACTCTTGAATGATCCTTTCCATAAAACAATTCAAAATAGTAAAACGATCCAAACCAAGCCCTTTTCTGTTCTTGCAGCAGCTGTTAATAACACACAAACCATAGTGACAGAAAATCAGAAATGACGACTTCCATACCACTGGAAAACATCATTTTAATGTGAAAGGAACCATTTTATTGTGAAATAACATGACATTTTCTCTTTGTATCTGCATTAGAAGTTTCTTCAGATCATTGTAGTTAAGAGGTTTCAGTCTTGCTATATTTTCTGTAACTGGTTAAGGATGTCTTGAAATCATTATCCGTCATTGTGTGTCGCTGTGTGTGTGAAGAGGTTTAATGGATCTTGGAAATCGTTTTGTTCTCACAGAAGAAAATCAGAAGAAAAGAAAAAATGCTTTTGTCCTGTCTTCCCCTTCATTACCACAGTTATAACATCATCTTTCCTTCAGACTCAATTGATGACAGGTCAAACTGAGCAAGAAGACTAGTGTCTCCAGATTAAAGGAATAATTCACTCAAAAAGACAGTTCTCACCATTTGCTCTCCCTCATTATTTCAAACCAGAAAAAGTGGATTTTTGAAGAACATTTTGGCCTCTCTTTACTAAACAATGACACAACAAAAAGCACCATATACACTATAAGCATCATACAAGTGGTCCATAACAACATGATCTAATGAGTTTATGTGTATTTTTTACATAAAGTGTTGTTCTACCACATGTACATGTACTTACATTTGCATAGACACAGAAGCATACAATACTGACATATTTAAATGATCTAAAACAAAAACGAACAACTTTAGAGATGTACAAAGTGTAATTGCACCATTAATACTTTGATTCTATTATTTTCAAATGTCATATCAATGACATTGTATTCAGTTGCATTTATTAAACAGTTTCATATCGCTTTGTTAAAGCAGAGTCACAAAAGTTTATGACCCTGATAGTTTAAAGGTCTTTGAGTCAATCCATCCAAAGCTGTATGAAAATATATCATTTTCTCTTATAAAGTTCCTCACCCTGTTCCAAATGTAGCATTTGATCAATGAGATCTGTCAATAAGTGTTCTGTTACACCATGCAGTATTACAGCATTACTGTTCAGGTCAAATTATGAAGGTAGTCTCTCCAGCACAGGAATTTTTAGCCCTCCACAAGGATCTTAATCTCTTATTCTCAGGTTCCCTTCATGATATGTTCTTGGTGTCACTGAAATGGAGAAAGGCACTACAGGAAATTCTGAAAATGATGTTTTCATCAAATAAAATTTTTCTTCCCAGTGTCATTAAGCTTCATCTCCCTTCATCATCAAATGATATAGTTATGAGAAAGCAAAGAAAAAGTCACTCTGATATGATTGTGTAGTGCCAAAACTTGAGACGTGAGGTGTTTAATTTTGCTTAATGTAGTTAAAGCCTACTTAGGCCATTCATCAGAGAGGCAGGACATCAACTCCCTTTCTTTGAAGCAACATCACTTCCTGCTCTTTTTTTTAGTGATGTGGCTCTTATCAATCATTTAGAGATGAAGAGAGCAGCAGGTATGCCGCAGGCCAACGACACTCCAAGGATTTGACCTTCTCTTCTTTGGGATGTTCCTGGCCTTTCCACAGTGTTCTTAATGGAATGCTGCAGGGTTTTTTTCAGTAGGATGGAGAGGAAGACAGCTCTGATGCTGAGTTTGTGTGTCAGAGAGAAATTGTGAGAGAAAGAGAATCACGGTGTCAGAGAGAGGAAATAAGAAAGAACTGGAGGTGCTGGACCACTGCTGTGACAGAACCTGTAGAACATCTGCTAATTTCACCTTTGGTGTGAAGAAGTATAGCTTCCGGCTTCCTGAAAAAAAGAATATTCCATATGCAGATCACAGAGACAATATTCCAGTGCTAGGTTTCCTGAAGCACTAGGTAGAACATTAGTCATAAGTAGCACTTAATCTCTACAGCACGCTTCCTAAAAGCACAGTATTCTAAGTAGCATGTAAAAATGTCTGTAAATTAACTAGAGCCTCGGGTCACTTGTAAGTCCATTACATGCAACTTAAATTGATATTTCTTGGAGCTTTCACATTTACTGTCATTATTTACTGAGGCTGTCAAGCTCCAAAATGAAAAAAGTGCCACTTAAAAAGTATTATAAAATCAGTTCATTCAACTGTATTCTAAGTTGTCTGAAGTCATATAGCTTTGTGTGAGGAACAGACTGAAATGTAAGAATTTAAGTTGAATGATGAATAATTATTTTTGAGTTGGATATTTTCATTGAACCAATTAATGTAATTCATTAAACCCATTCTAAACCAAACTGACTCTTCTTGATGAAACAGTTAACAGCCCACTGGAGTGCAAATTTTGGTCTATTCAACACACAAAGCTAACATATGGTTTTAGAAGTCTTGGAATATAGTACACAAGTCATATAGGCTGTTTTTATGGTATTTTTATGATACTTTTATTTTTGATTTTGAAAACTTAAAAACTCCAGTCCCCTGTTGTTGTGAATCCATGTAAAAGATCAACTGACATTATTCAGCCAGTTCATCTCAAGTGTCTTTCTCTTAATGAATGAATGAATGAATGAATGAATGAATGATCAAGCAACCATTTTTACCACTTGGACCAGTTGAGATAGGTTGACCCTGTATTCAAATTGTTCCTTTTACATTCCATAGAGGAAAGGTTATAATGGCTTGGAATTATAATGGGGTGAGTAAATAAATACAGAATTATCAATTTTGGCTGAACTAATGAACATGACTTGTAACATTATTGGGAAACTTTAATACAACTTCACATGAAAGAATATAAATAAAACATGCTTGTTGCTTTAGCAAATCTTTGATCACTGTTACTCCAAGACTCTTGGAGTTCAACATCTTTAGGTGAATGACTATCATGCCATACAGCCAAAATCAAAGCAACAATACACATACATTTGAGAGCTTTGTGTGTGTGTGTGTGTGTGTGTGTGTGTGTGTGTGTGTGTGTGTGTGTGTGTGTGTGTGTTTGTGTGTGTGTGTGTGTACTGGTTTTTGTGGTTTACGGGGACAAAATTAGTTTAATGACATGGATATGACAGAGGTATTACAATTTGAAGGTGGTTTATGAGGACACTGCCTATGTCCCTGTAATTCAAAAGGCTTAAAAAACATACTAAATGGTGTTTTTTTTGAAAATCTAAAAATGCACAAAGTTTCCTGTAAGGGGTAGGTTTAGGTGTAGGGTTGGTGTAGGGCAATAGCTCATACAGTTTGTACGGTATAAAAACCATTACGCCTATGGAGAGTCTCCGTAAACCACAAAAACAAACATGTGTGTGTGTGTGTGTGTGTGTGTGTGTGTGTGTGCTTCTTGCTGAAGGGAATTTCCAATGCATCATTGAACCACTGGATTACATTGTTTGTGAGTCAGAAGAACACTGACTGCAAACAATGCTGGCAATGGTGAAGAATGATTAAGATCAAAATACTTGGCGTGGTTAAAATTTAATAGGATGTAACTGCACCCAACTTTCGCCACAAGAATATTAAATGCTGAAATTAACATTCCTCTTCCATTTAGTTTCAGAAAACGGGTCCTTTTGAAAGACTGTTTGAGAATTCCTTAATGATCTGTCTCAGTATATGCTTGTATGTGTATGTTTATTTGTGTATCTAAATAAAATAGAGAACAAAAAATTACCAAGATCACTGGATCACAGAGCTGGATGCATGAGGGAGAACCAGAGTGGACACTGGGTCATCTCTTGAGATGTGAAAAACAATGTTCTGTCTGAAAGGACAAGAACTTGATAGCTTCTGAAGTCTGGGAGGAAGTGCCTCAGCTCTAGAAAAACAGCCATTATCACCATAAAATGTATGTGCAATGAAAGCCGATGACTCCTCCACAGGCCCCAAGTTGAGTGGGTGACTAGGAACGCACCCCAAACTGTGAGGGAAGCGTCTGTTGTTAGCATCTTGCGACAACAAGAGGCCCCCAGTACAGGACACTGGTACAAGAACCAAGGCTTCTTCTACTTATCAGTTTTTGGAACTATGAAGTACCTGGAGCCTCTTTTGAGAAGAGGAAGACATGTTATGGTCTCTTTGGTCAAGAGAGACAGAACTTCTTGCTCCAGCACCTGAGCCTGCTTGGAGCTGACCATCATGGACAGAATGGTAGCATGTAGAGTAGTATGCCCAATGCCCTGAGCAATGAGCAACTGGGGCGTGTATCCCAGTGCTGCAATGAACTGGACCGATTTCCTTAGGGCACCACAAAGTAGCTAGCATACTTTAAGAAAGTGTGGTCCACTTCTCGCCGGAGGGGCCTGCCCTCAGAGACCTAAGCCCTCTGGCATCTTTCTAAAAGCCTTCCTAGAAAGAATGACAGTACTCAGATCTGGCTTCCCCTAAGAAGGCTTTAAGTAAAACTGGTCGCACACCGGACGAGAAGCGCAGCGCCACGTCGCGCCACGTCTTTACATTGTTTTGAATCGTTGCTAGGTGTGCGTACGCACATAGAAATGAATGTGTTTGAATTTTAAAGATGTGGCGCAACGCGATGGGGCGCTGCGCTTCTTGTCCGGTGTGCGACCAGCTTAAGAGTGCACTTTTGATCTCCAGTGTCACTGAAGAGGCCAGGAGGAGAAAGTGGGGTGTCCATAAGGAAGGCTCCTCCCTATCCTTAATGCCAAAGAGGTTCAGCCTGAAGTGTCTCTCCATTGTGACCAATGCTGCTGATGGCACGGTTTGTCTCCTTGGTGACCCGAAGAGACTAGTCTGTGGCCTGATACTCTTCAACTGCGTCGGCCTTGACTTCATCCAGGTTCCTAAGCAGGTCAGCCTGGTATGCCTGCAGATTACCCATCGTGTGCAGACATGCACCAGCTTGACCTGGGGACAATGTTGTTCTGCAAGGCTTTGTGGGCAATTTTGGGGCCTTGAGGGACGATGCCAAATCAGGGGAGGGATAGCTGGCTAGCATCTCTTCAACTCTGGTCATTGCCCCATGATCAATTAGTCGCAGATACTCTACTACTTGCTTCTCTTTTAGAACACTTGAAGATTATCTAATCAAAATAACAAAAGATGTATTACAGTGATGATAAAAACAGAACTAAAATGTAATTCTGATTTGTTTCTATGTTCTTGTCAACTGCATGAACAGATCAGTTTGCTTTCTCACGACGCTAGCTTTAAATATAACTTTGCTGGCTAACGAATGCATATGTCATGAATCCGGTTCATGGACTTCCGTCCAATTGCCACCAGAGGTCGCTCTGCCATTATAGTGACTCTCTCACTAGACAGACTTTCACATGTCACCCCGGACTACATTTCCCAGAAGTCATTTCACTAATCACACGCTCACCTGAAACCAATCACACTCTGTTCAAGTATATTGTTTAGCATTTATCACTCTTCCAGCGATAGCTACTTTACGGAGCAGTTTCCCTGTCCTAGTTCCTAGTTTAGTCTAGTCTTGAGTTTGTCTGGTACCTTATTATCTGCATGTCTTGGATTTCTCTCGTCTTGTCGTTTGGACTATGTTTGCACGTTGCCTGGACTATTGCTCGTGTTATCGGATTACCCCTCTTGTCAAGCCCTCTGGATATTGTTCGCCGATCGTAGACCCACGCTTGCTATAGGAATATTCTTGTTTCTTGCCTTCTACGTATCTGTTTTTCTGGTATTCGACCCTGCCTGTTTTTGACCATGTCTTTGAATAAAGCTTCGCATTTGGATCCGCTCACCTCACATCTCATTCACTCTGAAACAGCATAAAAGCAAACAGCTGGATATAAACTATTTAAAATATGAAAACATGTATGGCAGTATACCATATATATACCGTTTTGTTGTTTATGTCCTAGATCCATATCCGAAAGTGTCCCGTCCCATGTAACATGTCAAAACAAACTCTAGAGGCCACTTTTATACTGTATGACAACAACAGACCCCTCTGAGATGCTCCAGCAGCAGACGCAAAAGAAAAGACTATCTGTATGGATTTTTACTGATTACTGATTTTTCAGCAATCGGTTATTGGTGCTGATTTATTAGCAAAACTGGTCAAACGTTAATATCTTGTATGGATGTGTATTTGTGAAAACATGGACCCAATTTAGACTCCTGAAAAGGTGTTTACAGATTTTTTTCAAAACAATCGAACTGAGACATGTAATTCAAGCACTTCAGTGAAGAATGCCAAGGCAAAACTGAAAAGGAGCTTTCTATTGATCCATAACATGCAACAATGACTATTTTGTGGATGAGCAAATTATGTTTAATGATACATTTCATCAAAAACATTGTGCAGTAGATATTTGCAGAATTTTCCCTAAGACCACACAAGAGAGATAAAAGCCCAAAGCTCAAATGTAGTGCTTAAATCATCGGGAATGCAAGAGTATTGTCAAGTCTGTCACTACTGATAAGACCACAAACATCAAAGCATTGCAACTGAATGACTGGGCAAGGTTACAGGACATGTATCTGTTTACTATTTATCTAAACAGAGAAGTGTGTGAAATTGCCCCAAGTGGACTGTGCAGCTGGTGCCTGTAAGTAAGTGTTGAGTGCCACCTTCAGTACTTGAACGAAGTGTGAATGACTCATCAGCTCATAACTGAGACCCCAACTACATGAGGCCCTCAACAACAAATGACTGAAAGGGCCACAGAGCAAGAGAAATATTTAAAAAGTCCTTCAACCTCAAAGAAAACAACCAGACATGTGGCTCCAGAATTGAGTTTCATTCTTAAAGCGTAGGGTTCATTTTCCTCAGTGATCAGGTGCTTAAGCAACAGGATATGATGACCTCAAGCTCATCAAGGACATCAACGTGAGTATTCTTGATACATTCTCCTGAATAGAAAATATGCTGAAAAATCCACCCAAGCTGCTTGATATGGCTTCTTTTTCTGACCCTCACTTTAAAATTAGAAAAGCAGAGAGAGTGGATTACGTGAAGAGGCGGAGAGTCTAATGGCATCACATCAACACCAAACTGTCCCTCGATCAGACAAAGTCTACAGAAACGCAGCTTCCTATCTAAAGACAGTTGAGGTTGATGAGACCAATCCTCTGCGATGCTGGATGTATTTTCTTTTCAGCACAAATGTGAACATGCTGCAGATCAGCAATAAAACCATAGAGAGTTCACCAGCTTCAATTCTTTGCTCTTAAGTTGTAGTTATTTTGACAGAAAAGTGTTTCAATATATTAATTTTATTTGAGAAATTCTGATTATTTAAACACAGACAGTAACATGTTCATTTAATTTACAGACAATTTTTTAAAAAAAAAACATACATGACTAATATAAATATATGGCCATCTTCTAACTGGAGCATACATAAAATGGAATTAATTTCACAAAAAACTGCCAATTTTACCATAGTTTAAGCACTGCACCCCTCATTATCCTAAATGCACCCACAAACAGACATTCCTTCATGTGCACACAAATACACACACAAATATATCTTCCAAAAAATGCTTCTAAACCCACCACAAAAATAGGACCGGAAGAATGTTTGTAAGGTTCTTTATTTTTGTACAAACAGCTGCAGGGAGAATGAGAAGAGAAACTCCATCCCACAAAGTTCAATGGACTACTTGTGCAACTTTCCCGCTCTACTTATTACGGTTCAGGGATTTCAGGTAACAACATTCAGCACACTCACCTAGTTATTCATGTGCAGACATATTATTTCTACTTATTTCTACATTTTGCATTCATAATATATATATATATATATATATATATATATATATATATATATGCAAAATGCCATGGGATTAGAATATACATTTCAATAAAAAAAATTAAAAAAGTCAAAAAAAATTAATTTTGGTGTTGTGAAGCGATAAAAAAGCTTAATCTAAGTAATTACATGACGTGGCACAATTAATCTAATTAATTGCACATCCATTTGGTATGAAAAATGTTCCCCCAAAAGATAATTTAAAGTCATTTTGTTAAATGAGAAATGCATTGAATACTTCATTCATTCAACCGATTCATTCAAACAACTGATTCATTCAGAAATGAATCCATGCATCTGAAAGCTGAAAAATGCTGCCTTCGGAGGATGCATTCCAGGGTAGGAAGGCATCAAGGCACATCCAAATTCAATGTTAGCTTCACTTCACGTCTCCTAAAATACCTTAATTTTATCAATTTTTGAAGGCAGCTTAGCTGTCTTTGCTGCCTTTGATATCCCACAATCATGTGTGTTCATTTTCATAACAATTGAGCTAAAAAATAAAAATGCTGTTTGAAAGTTGCAGCTGGTAGTCAGTTTATGTGTAAATGTAGATTTTTGACTAACTTTTTCCACTTTAGTGTCATTTAAAGTGAGAAATTAGAAGTATATCCCCAAAGCACTATCTATTTTGTTGCAGATCATTAAACCGTTATGCTGCCCCAGAAGTCTGTCTGAAATTAGTTTTGGGGGGGTACTTTCTTGCACAAAGGCTGCCTGTAGAGTCATTTCCTGATAAGGCTGCCTAAGGTTTCGGACACAGCCTTTATGATTGACCTAGTGATTCAATGACCCACTCTATTCATTCAAAACATGCATTTCTTGGAAAAATTAAAAAAAACGTCTCGGTTACGTATGTAACCCTCATTCCCTGAAGGAGGGAACAGAGACGTCACGTCGGTAATAACCGACTTTGGGATCTCGCTTAGAGAGACCAATCCACTTAGAGTGTTATCTAAATGAGCCAATGCACATTGGCATGCGATGATTGCATCCAGCTGCCGCTGATCACAGCGTGAGTATAAGTAGGCAGCAGGTGCAACGCATATTCAGGTTTTCGCTTCGGAGCCAAGCCGGTGACCCAGCCGCTCAGCGATGGTGCAGGAGCCGTGGCAACAGGACGTGACGTCCCCGTTCC
Source organism: Tor tambroides (assembly GCA_021397915.2). Lineage (NCBI taxonomy): Eukaryota > Metazoa > Chordata > Actinopteri > Cypriniformes > Cyprinidae > Tor > Tor tambroides. The sequence goes on from JAFVLL020000208.1 coordinate 37,974, forward strand.
CTCCTTCAGGGAACGAGGGTTACATACGTAACCAAGATGTTCCCTCTCAGTCGGTCATTCTCGACGTCACGTCGGTAATGACCGACTTTGGGATCCCTACCAAAGTGCCACGGATACTGCCCCTTCCAGTGTCTTGTGTGAGCCTCCTGCACCCTTTTTTGGTGCGGGCCAGGCTTACGACAAGAAGGCCAGTCACTGTTGTCGTAGCACTACCCACTCAGTGAAGTTGAATAACAGTGGGAAAACGTACCCATTCCACTTGGAACAGGAACGTTGCGGAAGCCCCATCCTTCCCGAAGGAGGTTTCAGAAGCACTTACACAAATGAACAACCATTTAGGTGCATATGGCAGATAAGAGGTGATTACAACTCTCTTAAAAATGGCAGGAGTCTGCCAGGGAAACACGGGCTCTGAGGATATACCATGGAATTTACACATATGGGATCCATTTAGGTCTCTACATATGAAACCCAGCCCTCTACCAGTTCTCACGGATTCATCGAGAGAGGGCCTGGCGCCGGACGCTCCGCCACATCTGGCTGCCAAGGGGATGGAGGAGCTCAACAGGGTCTACTATACGGACTCTCTGGAGAGGTTTTAGCAAGCCGGCACGAAGCCAGGGCCTCTCAGTGTTTCTACCTGTTTGAGGTGAGAACACAGGAGGAGGATACCGGCTCCACACAAAAGCTATATAGAACCTAGCAAACGTGTTGGGAGTCGCCCAGCCCACAGCTCTACAAATATCTGCCAGAGAGGTGCCACGAGCCAGTGCCCAGGGGGATGCGACACTTCTAGTAGATTGAGCTCTCAACCTGAACGGGCGGGGCACACCCTGTGCCTGATAAGCCAGGGTGATGGCATCCACTATCCAGTGGGCCATCCTCTGCTTGGAGACGGCATTCCCCTTCTGCCGGCCTCCGTGACAGACAAAGAGCTGGTCTGAGGTCCTGAAGCTTTGTGTTCTGTCTATGTAGCATATCAATGCTCGGATGAGACAAAACAAAGCTAGGGCTGGGTCTGCCTCCTCCGAGGCCAGCGCTTGCAGGCTCACCACATGATCCCTAAAGGGAGTAGTGGGAACCTTGGGCACATAGCCAGGCCGGGGCCTCAGGATTACCTGGGAGCCAGCCGGCCCGAACTCTAGGCATGAATCATCGACCGAAAATGCTTGCAGGTCCCCTACCCTCTTGATGGAGGCCAGTGCAAGCAGGAGCAGAGTTTTCCTTGGTAGAAACTTCAGCTCAACTGACTGCAGAGGCTCAAATGAGCCCTGCCGTAGTGCTTTGAGCACTAGAGACAGGTCCCAAGAGGGTATAAAGGGGGGCCGTGGAGGATTTAGCCTTCTCGCCCCCCTAAGGAGCCTGATGACCAAGT
>JAFVLL020000209.1:0-83200 GCA_021397915.2 Tor tambroides
TCTATTTCAGATAGATACAGTTCTTCTGAACTTTCTATTCATCAAAGAAACCTGAAAAAATTTTAACTCTGCTGTTTTCAACATAATAATAAATGTTTTTTGAGCAGCAAATCAGAATATTAGAATGATTTCTGAAGGATCACGTGACTGGAGTAATGATGCTAAAAATTCAGCTTTGAAATCACAGGAATAACTTGCATTTTAAAATATTTTAAAATAATTTCAAATATTTTCAAATAGAAAACAGTTATTTTAAATGGTAAATATTTCAAAATGTTACTGTTTTTGCTGTATTTTGGATCAAATAAATGCAGGCTTGGTGAGCAGAAGAGAATTTAAAAAAAATAAAATCTTACTGTTCAAAAACCTTTGACTAGTATATATGTGTATGTATATATGTATATGTATATATATATGAGTCTGAGATGTTTATTTGACAGTGATTTCACATTTCTTGTTTGTATGAAGGCTAAATACAAATAAAAGGTGAACATTAATTTGTGCTGTTTTTTCACCCTAAAATATTATATAGTTTTATAGGAGGAGCTCATAGCCTCGGCAAGTTCATTTTTCATAAGTTGTATGTTGTTTTCATAAGTTTGTATGTACATACATCTATTGTGGGCATTCTTGGCAGTTTTTATGGGGCTTTTTTTTTAATAGTGTTCATATCGATATCGGAATTATATCGTATCAACCGAAATTAAAAATATACCGTGATATAATAAATTTTGGCCATATCGTCCAGCCCTAGTTGTATTCCACGCTTTTTCTGCGCCATAGAAATGTGATGGCAATTCGTTTGCCTACGCTGCCATCGCGTTCTACTCGCCGTTTGTGGGTGAGGGTTAGGAACTGTGTTTAGAGCGCTGTGTGCCTTCAACAGAAGCTGGCAGAGGAACTGTCAAGGAAAGAAGATACCATTACGACTTTTTTTTTTTATTTATTTAAAAGAGACGACTAGATCTGGCGTCACAGAATTCTTCAAGGATAACACACCTTTTCTGCCAAACGAGGTAACGTAAAATGATCATTTAATTGCTGTTTTTCCTAAATGCATTTAGACTTAGGCATTAGGACACTTGGGATTGCATTTTCATCATAATACGGCATGATAATTGTAGCAAAATGCAGTGAGAATTTGAGGATGCATTCTGAGCCAAAGGTGCAGCAAAAGGGTAGCAAAATGGTGATTTAAATGTCTTTTATTTTTCTTAAATACATTGACACTTACATATAAGATGTTTCAATTGCATTTTCATTCAATACCCCGCTATGGATATAAAGTCAATGAGAATTTGAAATACATTTGAAAATGCAACACGCCCCTAACCTAGGTCAATATTCACCGTAAACCAAACGCTTTCCACATTGACTTAAACTATATTCATTGCAGGGTATTAAATGAAAGTGCTATTGTAAATTATATAACTGAATTTTCCTTTTGCACTAAAATTTTGACACATGTATGGCAAAATGTAAATTAAAATGCCGAACTACATTGCCATTTTATCTATTGAAATGCATTGCCATTTTGCATATTTCAAATTGAATTTTGTTTGTGTTCAGCGGATATTCTCCAAAAATGGCGCTACTGTGACGCAGATGCGACAAATTGTTGAATAAAGTCGTTATTTTTATTTTCTCTGCATACAAAAAGTATTCTTGTCACTTCATAAAGTTCAGATTGAACTTTTTTTACGATGCTTTTCATATTTTCTGGGCCAAAACATTTTAAATTGTGTTCCGAAGACGAACGAAGCTTTTACGGGTTTGGAACGACATGGGGGTAAGTGATTTAATGACAGAATTTTCATTTTGGGGTGGAGTATCCCTTTAAGTATATATAAAACATTGTTCACAAGATCACATGACAGATACAATTGGAGACCACTGGAAATGCAAGTTTAGCATTTTATAATCAATGTTTGAACTGGAATTGATAATTCAATCTCAACCTGTTCTGCACATTACTCTGTACTTCACTTTCATTCATTTCATTTCTTATCATTTCCAGTCTTCCTGTGAAGAAATCCTGAACGAGGGTCAAAGGTTCAGATGAAGGGAACCTACACTTCCAAGACTCATGTATGAACAACTTTGAGAATCCATGTACAATTTGAGCTTTTTTCAAATCTCAACCTGGAACTTGGACTGAACATGCAGCAAAAGAAAAAAAAAGTAGTTTCCCCAAGCTGGCACATGGCAAGAGATACTAAAAGCACACAAACACTTGGAGCCCCGCTCTTAATTTAGATTGTATTGTTCTCTTAGTTTCACATTGAAATGTCAGGCATGAGTGCATGAATCTTTCTTTTTTTCAAATGCTGTACAAGAAAGTTTTTTTTGCAGTACCATGTCAGTTGTAGATGACAGAATTCACATTTTTGGGTGAACTGTCCTTTTAAATAACATTTCACTTGACTATTGACTATAAGTCTATAGCAATTGTTATTAATGACAGCCCTGTCTTTGTATTAATTTTTTTCCCATGTATCTGAAAATGTTTTGAATCTTGACTGTTTCACAGTGAAGTTTATCTTTGTGACCACTATTTGGTGCAACACCAATATTGTACAAGTACCTGCTCGTGTTTTCTTTTTTCTGCCTGTTGCTGTTTAAAACTAAAACACATTGTTAAATTAATTGATGTCATAATATTTTTGTCTTCACCTGTTAAAGGCAAATAAAAGCTACTGAATGCACTTTTAAGAATGTTTACATGAGGTAAAAATAAACCATGTTCAATTTGTATATATTGTGCTGGATTTATTTGCTACTAAAGATAGGCCTATGCTATAATTTTTTTTTTAGAAATTTCTGCATAACGGATTGTCCATTTATAGTACAGAAGAAAATGTAAATCTACAGAATTTTCCATTTTAATGTTGAAGGAAATGTCCGTAAATTTAACAGAAAATGTCCTGGTAATTTTCTGCCAGTACATTATCCGTTTTTTTACGGATTTTTTTTTTTACAGTGTTGAGTCCCTCAAAGCAAAATTCTCGTTCTCAAAATTCCATGACATGTTTACTCTTATGTGTGGGGATGTTACAACTCTGTGGTTGTTTTGTAATTTCTCTGTGGTGGGACTGTCTGTAGGTGAAAAAAAAGAAAGAAAAAACTCACAAAACAAAATGGAAACCAAAAACTGTCAAGATAATGGTTTGCACTTATATAAAACAATGTGCTTTCTCCTGACTATAGACCATTGTATTTGTTATGGCTCTTTAACGACAAAAATCTGATTTACTGTACAAATATGACCATGATCAATGTTGCTCGACCTAGAAAGTGTGATATTTTTAAAAAAAAAATTTTTAGTTCATAACATTTATTTGACCCTTTTTTAATTAAACTGTTCCTAAAAGATTCTGGGGTTTTTTGAACTGGACTCTGCAGTATATTCTGTCTGTACTGCTAGAATAAAATATAGTCTTTGCTTTGCCTTTGACAACTACTAATGTTGAAGAAACATAAAAAATACCTTTTGGTAGGTGATGGTGTTTTCTCAATGAAGTCTGGTGTTGTTTTATTTAGTCACGTTCTATCTTATAAAACGGTTAGTTCCATTCCTCGATTCTGATTGGTCAGCAGCTGCATTTTATTCACGATACAGCACGGCTATGACCTCTTCACCCAACCGTTCTGTGTGTCACTGAGCAACACCCTTAGCAACCACCCTTAGCAACATAAACAATCAATAGCATCAAAACTGTTTAATGTATTATGTAGTAGCTTGCTATTTATTTAATGAAGTATGAGTGACCCCTGCTGGGGTTATGTTGCATCTTTCATCTTTAATTTTGAGACCCCGCCATTTCCCTGTCTAAATAAATGCTTCTCACGCGGAGATGTGTTGACGTGTGTGCGGCGCGCATCTGTGTGAAAGACTACAGTTTCCGAAGTGAGAAGGGTACTGAATTTATTAGTTTTCTGTTTCAGGTATGATTCTGTATGACCATCAGTTTACTACTGATTTAAGCTCCATTAGATGAGGCATGCTCGGAACATTCTCTTGCTGTTTACTTTTGCTGTCAGGAGCTATTTTTTTAGCGGAAGGACAGCATTTAACGAACTTGCTTAAAAAAAAGTAACATTTCAATACATACATTTTGGATTTTAATATTTTTATTGTGTGGTAACCGTTTTATAAAAGCAATAAGGTACTCGAGGCTGTGCTGTATCGTGAATAAATCACGACTGAAGGGGTTCTGAACTCCGCTTCGCGTCGTGCCTAACAACGCCCTTCAGCCGTGATTTATTCACGATACAGCACGGCCTCTTGTACCTTATTGCTTACATATACTCCACAGTTGAGAAATTGGCTAATGCAATGGTATTATGAAAAACACATGAAATACCTTTTGGTAGATGATGGTTTTTTCTCACTGAAGTCTGGTCTTTGACCTTTTGAACAGTCACTCTTCACAGACACAGAGCTGGACACACGTGAGCCTGATCTTACACTAATAACACAAAGAACAGAAAGAAACTTGCTTTACAGAAGGTTTTCATGTCTGATATCTGCACATGCTCTCGCTATCTTGCCCTCCACAGAAATGAGCACGTTTACAACCGCAGTCAAGTTTGCGCATTCAGAATTATTTTGGCTATAAATCCGCAGTGAGTCATAGACATTCACAGTGCCGTTTTGGTCAGTTAACCTCTTGAGCTTTAGTGGAAGAAAGATCGGATCTACAACTAGTCACGTGATCATTGACAACCATATTTGATTGACCTAGAAATAGTGCAGAATGTCTTTTTGATCACAACATTTGTTCAAAAAATGTTCCTGAAAAAGAAATTCCAGTTTACATACGGTTTGAAACCCAGATTTCTGATTCTCCACTGTTCCAACGCCTACTGAACAGCTAGAAAAAATATAGTCTTTACTAACCTACCTTTGACAAACTACTAATGTTGGAGAAACTAACAAAATACCTTTTGGTAGATGATGGTTTTTTCTCACTGAAGTTTGGTGGCACACTTTCTTTTGAACGGTCACTCTTCACAGACACAGAGCTGGACACATGTGAGCCTGATCTCACACTAATGACAAAGAACAGAGAGAAAGACACACCTTCCTCAGGTTCGTCAGTAAAGAATTAAATACAATAATTAAATATAGTATACAGTAAATGTGCACTTAATTATGAATATGGATGGATAGATGGATGTATATTGGATGTATATTTGGTTGTCTGATGTCTTTCCATGTTGAATGTATGCCCCCTAGTGACTTCCTGTGTAACTGAATTACTGGAAATAAACTCCAGTCAGAGTTCAATAAAGATAGAAGCAGATTACATGTCTTTCTGTGATTTACTGTTTTATTTAATCAAGTTGTCTTACATATTATACCTCAGTGCAGAAATGAGCTATTACAGTGTAATAAATGTAAAACAAATAAAGTACCTTTTAACAGATGACGGTTTTTTCTCAGTGAAGTTCCGTCCTTCACCTTTTGAACAGTCACTCTTCACAGACACAGAGCTGGACACACGTGATCCTGATCTCACACTAATGACACAACGAACAAAGAGAGAAAAACATTTTACGACAAGAGGTTCATCAGTCTCATTTGAAGACATTTGATGTTGCAAATGGGAAGTAAATGCATTCTTTCAACAGTAACCATGCTTTATTATTCTCACTTTAACCATTCAGTGGGATGGGATCAAGATGTTCTGGAATAAAATGTCTGAGGAGTCTTGAATTATAATGCCTGCATGTCTCTCTCTTTCCCTCGTTCTCTGTATTTGTTCTTAGGCTCGCCCTCTGAGTTCCAGTTGGTTTGGGATGCTGTCAGTCTTTATTAAACTGGCATGACACCAACTTCTCAGCTGCCAATCAAGTTTCCCGCCAGTATTCAAAAGCACATTGAAATGAAGGAGAGAGGATCTTTGATTCACTGCTTGTTTGCCTTGTGTTGTGTGTGTTTGTTTGGTGACAGTTTAATCCCTACCAGTTATAGTTTCCCATCTCGCTTTGTTATTATTTTGATTTTCTGTGCACGTATATACTGTGCATTACGGCAATCTTTTTTTTTTGTGCTTAACTTGTTAACAAACAAGAACAAGAATCTTAATATCAGATTAACTGTGTAATATTATTATAATAATCTCTAAAAAAAAGTATTTAAAATAGGCCTGATAAAATAATATAGTCTAAAGTGTTAAGTAACAACTTAATAATTAAGGTTAAAAAAAAAAGAAAAATCAAAATAACTGATGTTGCATTACAAAATAAAGGTCCTCCAAAATCTCATATTCAACCTGTTTTGCTTAGCATTTCAGATAGCTCTAAAAAGGAAAGTCCCTAGTTTCACTTCAGATTGATAGTAGACCTTCTCAGGTTGTCACTCACCAAAATCTGATGTTGCATTACAAAATAAAAGCCCTCCAAAATCTCATATAAAGGGTATTTTACTTAGCGTTTCAGATAGCTCCAAAAAGGAAAGTCCCTGTTACCACAGACTAGTTTCCCTTCAGATTGACAGTAGACAGTAGCGGACATTAATTTGTGCACTATAAATTTCATTGAGATATGTAACACTGACGTGTAAATACATTTACATCATTTGAAACACTAAAAATAATATATTTTAAGATATTAAAACTATTGTCATTGCCCACATTGCCTCAAAAACTGTGTCTGCCAAACACTGCTCTTCAGTGTTTCTTCCTTATTCACATTTAGTTCTTCATGTTCTCATAAGTCTCGCTTGGACTCCAAAGACTATAGAATATCCAAGACATGTCACTCGTATACTTTTGAATGGGGAAAAATGCAACGCTCAAAATGGCCGCTCAATCACAGGAAGCCCCGCCTTCTGAATGAAAGAGCCAAACGCTAATCGGTAAAGTCAGCGCTTCACTGCAGCTGCCGTTAGAAGTCCCGGTTGCTATAGAAACAGTCAAGGTTGTGAGACGCGTGCTCAGGACTGCGCATGCGCACTGGCTGATCTAGCCTGAGAAATAAGCTTTTTATAACGCTATTTGAGCAAAAGAAACAACATTTTTGACACCGTTGCTGTCCGATTTCATTGGTGATTTCAAATATGAAATTTGATCGTAAGCTTATTGAACAGTTTTGGAGAATTTGATGTTTCTCCATACAAAGAGATAAGAGCTGCACTTGGATGCCCGAGAGGCGTTTCAAAGATGGCTGCTGAGTGACATGACTTGTCTTAAAGAGACTTTGTTGGACTCTATCGCAGCTTTCATTGGACAAGCCCACCCAAGAGGCCCTCTGATTGACGAGTAAAACAACCAATCACAATTTGTTTTGTTCAGCGTCATGTTTAGGGGCATGTCATGTTTAGATCTCCCAATAACATCAGCTACTTTAGCTGGTAAGTGTACTTAGAGTGTACATGAAGATAATTTGGGTGTGAATGATTAGGAAAATGAATGGTATTAATAATTATAAACAGATCCCTGTAACTGAAGAGAAAGGGAAAATGGCCAAAACAAATAAAGAAAAGACAGAAGTCTTAGCTAAAACTTTTGCTAAAGTTCATAGTATTGAAAACTTGAATGATACGTTCTTAAAAAGAAGACAAGAACTAAGTAAAATATATGAGAATGTTCGTATGAAAAAACAAGGAGTTGATAGTAATATGAATGAGGAGTTAAAAATATCCATTAACAATTCAAAGAACACGACACCTGGAAGAGACATGATCAGTTATAGTATGTTAAAACATTTACCAGAGGTAGCCATTAAAGCATTATTGGATTTATATAATCATATATGGAATGAAGGCACCTTACTCAAAGATTGGAAAAGTGCAATAGTTATACCAGTAGTGAAACCAGGTACAGATGCAACACAATCTAGGCCAACTGCTCTTACATCTACATTATGCAAGATAATGGAGAAAATGTTCTGGAGAAAAAATAAATATTATCATCAGCTCATAGTGGTTTTAGGAAGAAGAGATTTACAATGGATGCTCTGATATTATTTGAAAATTATGTCAAAAAAGCTCTTAAAATGAAATAATTTCTTGTTCTTGTCTTCTTTGACATTGAAAAAGCATATGACACTTTATGGAGGGAGGGACTGTTAATTAAGTTAAATAAGATTTGAATAGGGGGGAGAATGTATAATTGGATATTAGATTTTTTGTTTGAGCGTTCATTCCAGGTAAGAATAGAAATGTCAACATCATATGATATCCTGAATGGGACCCCACAAGGAAGTGTAATTAGTCCAATTTTATTTAATTTAATGATTAATGATATATTTGAAAGAGTTAAGCCAAGCATTGGGAAGGCATTATATGCAGATGATGGAGCAGTATGGAAAAGAGGTAGGAATTTAGGAAATGTAGTTAAAGGAATTCAAGAATCAATAAATTAATTTGAAAGGTGGTCAAGTAGATTGGGGATTGAAGTTTTCGGTATCAAAGACTCAATATATGGTTTTTACAAAGAAAAAAAAGGGAACAAATGACTTTATTATATGATCAATCTTTAGAAAGAGTGACAGAGTTCAAATATCTTGGTTTAATCTTTGATGAGAAATTAACTTGGAAGAGACATATTAATTAAGAAAATTGAAAACAAATGCAAAGGTGTAACAAATTGCATGACTTCAATAGCCAAGTATGAATGGGGAGCAAGGAAAAGTGCACTGTTACATGTATACCAAGCCTTAATATGTTCTAGCATAGATTATGGGTGTGCAGTGTATGGTGCTGCAGCAAAATCAGAATTAAAGAAACTGGACAACATACAGTCCAGAGCACTTAGAATCTGCTGTGGAGCAATAAGATCAACCCCTCTAGATGCTATCAGGGTTGAAATGGGGGAGATGCCATTAGATTTAAGAAGAGAAAAGCTTGCGATGATGTACTGGATTAATTTACAGGGTAGTAATAAAAATCACTGTACACGCACAATTTTAAATGATTGTTGGGAATATAAAAAGAATAGAGGAAATAGTTTTGGATGGAAATATGAACAGTGGGGTTTATCACTACATCCTTATTGTAATTTTTGTGGGCCAGGTTGCTTGGGCACGCTGATGCATATGCTTTGGGAATGTCCGAATGTGCAAGATTTTTGGGATATGGTGCTTGATGTTCTGTACAAGGTCACTAGGATTCATTTTCCCAAAGATCCTGTTCTGTTTTTGTTGAATGACAACTCTCAATTTCCTCTAAAAGAGAAGGACTGGAAATTTTGGTTGGCTGCCTCGACTGCTGCAAAGAAACTTTTAGTTCAACGATGGAAACCTCCTCACGACCTTTCTATCAAGCATTGGTTACATTCCTTACTTGAGATACTATATTTGGAACTGTCATCAGCACGGACCACTCATGCTAAACCGGTCATTTTGTCTATGTGGAAGAACTGTATATTTTCAGTTAGGGAGATCTTGAACATTTAAACCATTTCCATTATTTTTGTAGTTATTTTATTTATCTGTATTTTATTTATTTATTTACTTATTTTTTCTCCAAATTCCTGATGTGCGGTGCGGGGGGGGGGATAGTTGTTTGGTACAGTTTCTTCTTTGTTGTAATCTATATGCTACTTTGAAAATAAATAAAAACACTGAATTACAAAAAAAAAGAAATATGAACAGTGCACTCAAAAAAGATGAAACCTTGACTTTAGTTAATTTTTTCTTGTCAACAGGTTCCACAAAATTTAATTATGATTGTTGAAAACAAATATTTCAAGGTTATCTAACTTAATGGGGTTGTTTTAAGGAGAAATAATATTTTTGACTTCGCCAATTATTATCACTAATTTTTGCTCAACAAGAGACGTTTGAGTTTAACTAACTAAAGTCAGTTATGTTATATGGACTAATAAAATTTGTTTTAGAAGTTGCATATCTCAGGAGAGAGGAGGATTAAACAACTCCACAATCAGCATCACCAGCTTCACTCATTACTAACCAGACTGACTTTATTTCTGTTAGAGGTCTACAGAAGTTCTTATTGAGAATTAACAGAGGTTTAAATCTAATGTTTGTTTCAATTGACGTCACCATAATGGTCTTATTGAGATCTTATTGAGAATTAACTAAGGTTTAGATGTTGATTTGTTTCATTTGAAGTAACCATGTTAGAGATCAGTGTCTGCTTTAGTTGGGCTCTTGACCCTTAATATTTGTGTTAGGCTTTTTTTTTTCTGGTTGTTGTAACCATGTGTTCTTTGAACATATTTGTTGCAACTCAAAAGCCTAGAGATAATAGTTGGTTGTTATTTGTTTATAATGACCGTCATCTATTAGTGAACTGATCTCATTGAGAGTGAACATAGACTCATTGCGTGTCTAATCTCTGGTTAAATGGATGTTGTATCGATTATAGTAAAAGTGATTCTAAGAGCCAGTGGTTCTGTGACAGTCAGTTAATATATAGAACTTTCTAAACAGTTTGTCCACAAAAAAGTTTTAATCTATGGTAGCAGTAAGACTCACACAGACATCAAGAATTAGCTTATGAACCTCAACAATGGTGACCATTAAAAAATAAAAAATAAATAAAAAATCATGCAGCAATGCATGCTGGGAGCTATGGATGAGTTTTGTAACATTATATATTTTTTTAATGGTCACCATTGTTGAGGTTCATAAGCTAATTCTTGATGTCTGTGTGAGTCTTGTTGCTACCATAGATTAAAACTTTTTTGTGGACAAACTGTTTGGAAAGTCCTTTATATTAACTGACTGTCACAGAACCACTGGCTCTTAGAATCACTTTTACTATAATCAATACAACATCCATTTAACCAGAGATTAGACACACAATGAGTCTATGTTCACTCTCAATGAGATCAGTTCACTAATAGATGATGGTCATTATAAACATATAACAACCCACTACTGATCATTTTTTCTGGGCTTTTGAGTTGTAACAAATATGTTTGAGGAACACATGGTTACAACAGCCAGAAAAAAAACCTAACACAAATATTAAGAGTCAAGAGCCCAACTAAAGCAGACACTGATCTCTAACATGGTTACTTCAAATGAAACAAATCAACATCTAAACCTTAGTTAATTCTCAATAAGATCTCAATAAGACCATTATGGTGACGTCAATTGAAACAAACATTAGATTTAAACCTCTGTTAATTCTCAATAAGAACTTCTGTAGACCTCTAACAGAAATAAAGTCAGTCTGGTTAGTAATGAGTGAAGCTGGTGATGCTGATTGTGGAGTTGTTTAATCCTCCTCTCCTGAGATATGCAACTTCTAAACAAATTTTATTAGTCCATATAACATAACTGACTTTAGTTAGTTAAACTCAAACGTCTCTTGTTGAGCAAAAATTAGTGATAATAGTTGGCTTGAGTCAAAAATATTATTTCTCCTTAAAACAACCCCATTAAGTTAGATAACCTTGAAATATTTGTTTTCAACAATCATAATTAAATTTTGTGGAACCTGTTGACAAGAAAAAATTAACTAAAGTCAAGGTTTCATTTTTTTGAGTGTGGGTCAAGGATTGTGGTCTGGAGAATGAACTGTCCTAACATGCCATTGAATGGTGTGTCGGTATGGAATATTCCTGAACCTATTGTTGAAATGAGATTATTGGAGGCCCGGGAAAAAGCAGAAGAAAGATATAGTAATAGTTATGAAATCAATGTTTTTATGAGAGAACATTTTTATTCTTTTATACAGCTTTATACAGATGGATCTAAAGATCCAATTGAACAAAAAGTGGGCATAGGAGTGTACATTCCAAGATTTAAGACGAAAATAATTTTAAGGTTAAGTGACAAATTGTCTGTACACTCTACATAATTAACTGCTATAATAGTAGGATTGCAATGGGTAGAACAGATTAAGCCAAATAGGATTGTAATTTTCTCAGATTCTTCATCAGCTCTTAAAAGTATAAAGTTGACAAAAACTGATAGAGAAGACCTGCTAGTGGAAATTTATACATTGCTGTACAGACTGAAAGTAGAGGGTATAATTGTATACTTTTGTTGGGTACCGGCACATATCGGGATAGTAGGGAATGAAACAGCGGTACCCATAAGTTAGCAAAAGGTTAAAGCATTAAAGAAAAACTTGGTGGATGTTAAGGTACCTCTGGGAAGAAATGAGATAAAATCAGTAATTAACAGGAAAATAATAAGAATATGGCAACAAAGATGGGAAAATAGTAGCACAGGTAGGTGGTATTATAATATTGTAAAATCAGTAGGGAAAAAAGAACAGTTTTATGGAAGGAAAGGAAGGAAGAAGTAATGATTTCTAGATTAAGGATGGGACACACAGGACTAAATTTAACACTTGCATTAACGGGGAAGCATGAAAATGGTATGTGATGAATGTGATGTTTCTGAAACAGTAGAGCACATGCTGTTTGAATGTAGTAAATATGGTGATCAACGTAAGAGTCTTTTTAGCAATATAAGGAACAGGCCAGTAAACGTCGTGGACCTTCTTTGAAAGGGTTTGAGTGATAATCAGATATTTAAGGTGGTTTTAACATTTTTAGAGCTTACAGGACTAGACCACAATCGAATTTTCAGAGAGCGTTTGAGACATCTGTGCACTTCCAGATAAAATAATTCCTAAAAGAAAGCATTTATATGTGGTATAGAATTGTTTGTGCTAGTTTATGTCTATGGATCTGGTCAAAAAGACTAAGAAGTGATTTCCAGATATTTATAAAATCACTCACTGTCGGATGATTGTAAAGGAAAACACATAGCTAAAGAGGGTATACATTGTTAACAGCCATGTCACAATAACTGAATGTCTGTACAGTGAAGAAAAGGCCAATGTTGCTGTTTTGAAAAGTTATTTATTGTCAATTGTTGAAAAAAAGATTACACAAAAAGTTTGTGGTGGGGAAACATTGTCGAGTGTGAATGTGCTTAATCTTCTCCCCTTTTTCAGGGGTATAACACAATATGTACGTAACTTAATGTTTAGACATCCCAGGTAAAAAGTGAATGCCACTCTTTGTAAGTTTTGTTTGTTAGATTGAGCAGGGGCGTTTAGGGTTCTTAGCACTGAAGCATTGTTTTATTTTTATTTGTTTGTTAGCTTGGTTAGAAGTTGAATTATGAGTTAGATCTGAGTTCTTGTTTTGTTGTTTTCTTTTCATTGGCGTCACTTTGTGTCCCCTTTTCTCTTGGGTTTACTTATTTAGTTTATTGTTTCAGTAGCACTTTTGTTACCCTTACTTATACTTATGTAAATTAAAACACTTTTCTTTGGCATTATTTTGTTTAGTGTTGTATCGTTCCACCACCATTACTCCAAATTTTATCATCTACTAAACGTTATTACATCTAACCCTATACCAAATTACGAAGTTGTAACATTAGGTAATTGCTGAGCCAAGGCTTGCCTTTAATTCCCGATGAAAGACTTCATAATTAGTGCCCAACGATAGTAAAAGATGAGTAACATGATGGTTCCTGGTCCGGCATGATTCTTCCATGTAATCATAAAACGCAGGTCAGAAAACTGCATGGATTGTCAACCTGTTTGGATCTCCAACCCTGCTCCTGGAGAGCTACCATCGTGCAGATTTGAAATCTGTAGGACGATTTTTTTTATATAAATACTGGCCTTTTCAGCACTTTCTTTATCCATTATTTATTTTTTGCTCGCATATCTCCAACAACTGACGGTTTTAAATTTTTATTTTTTATTTTTTTTTGAACAAGGTACCGATGTCGGGGGAGTCAACAGATAACTGCCAGTTAACTTCAGAAATGGAAAATAAGGGACAGTTGTGATTCTTAATAAGAAATTAAGGGACAGAATAAGGGACGCTCAAAATATTTGTACTGTACCATAATGTATGTTCTCAAAAATAATCTCATTTGATTTGCTTTATGTACAATTATTCTTTAAAAAAAATTTATGTCATACAAAAAAAATGTAATTGGCCTGAGTAAATTGTATTAAAGAATTGTAACTGCACAAGTAGGCCTACTAATTTAGGAGGTGAAAATATTGTGAAATTATACAGTGGCATGAAAGCATAACAACTGAAGGTCTATGAAACATCAGTCAATAAAGCATTTTTTAAACAATGGCACTTAAATTTTTGAACTAAAATATTATTGCAACCATATGAATGAATGAATGAATGAATGCATATTTTTCAATTAAAGAAAACTTAGAGAGCGCTGGCTGCTTCTGTTGCTTGGATTTGTACTTCAATAAGATACTGAGGTTCAAGTTTAAGAGTAGGCTACGCTAGAAGCTAAATTTTTTAATAAGTATCTCTGTCTCTCTCTCTATTTAACAGCATTGACTTAAAATATCTTTCCTCGGGTAGATTTTATGTTTTCCTGCATTGCTGGATGTTGGGCTCATGATCAGTAAGTTGTTTGCAGTCAGTCACCCAAACTGATTTGCCAAAATCAAAACAGTGAAGGGTGAAGGGAATTGCCGTTAACGCTAGTCCCGTTTGCTGTGAAGCTGGAGCAGCCGGCAGAGGATTCCGCTTGGTCTTAAAGCCTTCTCCAAACATCTACGTTCACAAATAAATCAATAATTTGCGCAACAATAACAAAGTGAAGATCTACAAATATAAATTAGATATTAATTTCACAGTGTAAACAGCTTTAGAGATTATTATGGTAGTTTTTGAGAGCACTTGAACTCGCTGAACTGAAGTGAAAATGTTCTTTGATAATGTAAACGTTCTTTGCTCACTTTTGGAAAATTGAAAGTGTTATAGCATAAATAGTAGCTTACAATGTTTTTATTAAATTCACATTAAAGACAAAGTCAGTCGTATTAAGAGTATTTTATGTCATGACACCCATATCTTGTACTTGTAAGTAAAAAGACGGGCTTTTAGCGTAGTTAATAGCCTTTTAGGCTAGCCTACTTTGCCCATCGCCCATAATAGATCAGCTAACAACCTATAATGGTGCAAAATGCGTTTACTTACACATATTTGAGAATCGAGATATTTCATGATATATTTTGGGGATATATAGAATAAAAAAACAAAAAAAACAATAGACACCATTGCAAAATTAGTAATGATTTTACTGGTTATAATGGGACTTGTATTGGTTTTACTGGAAACTATAATGGACCCTGTTGGTCTCTGCTGGTAAGTGGTTGCCTTCTATTGGTGGCTTGTTTAAACCAATAAATCATATGGAATATGTCTCAAAACACACTACAGACAACCATTTTTTTAATGGTTAAAAGTTGATGGTTTGTAATGATTGTAATGGTATTTGTAGTGGAAACCATTAAAATTTTCTGTGATGGTTTTATTTTATTTTATTGTTTTCAGTAGGGACATAAGCCTATATCAGTTATACAGTGGTAACCCTTCTCTCGTGCCCCCTCAAAAATAATGAGTGCATGATGCCCCTGACACTACAATACAAAATTATTTGTCAAATAAATGAAACATGATGAAACATTCATTTTAGTTGAAATTGTTATAGATTACTTCTGCAGATTACAGTGATAACATACATGACATGGTGAAAAATGACTGAATGAATAATAGGCCGACTTAAAGTAGGTTCAGATGAATTTTAAAATTGTGCCCCCTAAAAGCACAAGTGGCCCCTGTCTGGCCCCCCCCAGTTACTGTGGTCTAGAACCGCCCCTGTGCTTGATGCCTTATACGCATACATATTTCAAACCCAGTTGGCATGACAAGACCGGCCCACGGGGAATTCTCCCGATGCTCCCGATTAGACAATCGGGGCATGGCATGATCTCTTGTTATTTTTTGTTCTGCCGCAATATAAACTGCCCTTCCGTCATCAAGCAAAAATAAATTATTTCCTGCATTCCTCGACTGGTCTCTAAACAAGTGATTTTCTGAACAACCATAGTTTTTCCTAGCAGGTGTTTAACTTTGCCTCTTCTAAACTGACTTAATATATAGACACAAACTCAGTTTCAGATCCCCCACCCCCCTCCTCATTGACATCGTCAGACAAAGGCACTTCAATCTCATTTGAAGGGGTTTAGCCATCTTTTTTTTTTTTTTTTTTCTGCAGCCATAGACGAATTGCATAGTTAGCCACTAATTCTGGTAGGCCTACTATAAAGCAGTCTTACCTCTGTTTCTGTGAGAGACTCATCTCACATGGATAGTTCTTCCTCGCTCCTCTGAGGCTGCAGCTAAACAGCTCAACACTGGGATCTTTGTGTCGCTGAGGACGATCAGATGCTCATAATGACCTAAACATGACAATGTGACACTACTGAGATGACTATCATGACATTTCAGAGGAATAGGCTACATGATGAAAAAAATAACCAATTATGAATGTTGAGTTATCAACAAGAAATATGAAAATAAAATAGTCTATTACTGTTACTAAATGGTGTGCAAATCACTTCAGAATATTCCAATCACTTCTCACAAGTCACAGGCCTCTATATGTATTAATATGCAAAAATGAAACATTGTGCTAAAACACTGAGAAGTGTATTCGCTCCGCTTTATTGCCTCCTCTATCCGAAAGAACGTTTTTTTTTTTGTTGTGGTTTTTTTTTTTTTACAGAATACTTTCGAACGGAAATAAAATAAACCTTTTAATATTTTTAATTGAATAATAATAATAATAAAAATAATAATTTAACATTCAATGTTACTTCAAACATTTCAAACTTTTTCAAACTTCCGCAACAGCTAAAACTGTGGTTAAATCATTCATATAGCCTATATGAAATTGAAATATCATTCCCTCAAATATCTGTAAACATGTAAGTATTCAAACGTACAGTTTCGGTAGTACAGACGATCTTGAGCACCAGGAACAGAATCCAACCTTTGAAACACTTTAGATTTGTAATCGCTGTTAAAACACACACGTCCGATCCTTCACCAATGTTTTTATCATGAAAATCAAAGTTTGCAAAAAAAAAAAAAAAATCAAAGTTTGCTAAACAGCTTTAATATATCTTCGCCACCAACTGGACAGGAGTATGAAGCACCACCACACCTGATTTCTCCTCCTTCCTTATAACAGCAGATCACAAACTAAAATAGTGCACTAGCGCCACCTGCAGACACATTCTTGGACGTCTGCGGCTACTAGAATCGTGTTTCACCTCGTTCTTGTAAACTGCATGGTCCCTACTACTTAACCACTTACAACACCCTGACTCAAACAGTACAAGAAAATGAATCTTAAGATATTATGTCCTAGCCCATCTGATTAAAAGAAATCATATATTTACACATCTACTCTATAGCAAAATATAACATTCAATTACATGGCACAGGTGAACTCTTTTCAGATGATCTTGACAAATCTGACAAAAAATATAAAAAAAGCAATCACAAAAATATTAGAAGAAGTGTAGCAAGAACATTATTACACTGTTCACATAATATGTTTTGTAATTAAATCATTAAAATTCACTAACAAACGACAAAATACATAACTTTTAAATCAGATCAAATAAATAAATAAATAAATAACTGCTGCATGACATATTTAATGAAACTAAATAAAAAAATATTGAGAAAGTGTTTGACAGTCAGCTTAAAAATATATACTTACAAAGCCAAAGACTTGTGACAACTGCTGTGGAGCCTTTGGGGTGCAGCAGCTACTGACACACAAACAAAGGGGAAAAAAAGAAAAAGCATCACTCAGTATCAGATAATGCATGTCTGTACAAATTGAACATGGCAAATCCAAGAAGCAGGATGACTGCTAGACTGATCCCTTACAACAATCGGATGATAATCTGAAAAAAGAAAGAAAGAAAGAAAATAATAAATATTTTCATTATTGAAAATAATTATAATTTTACTTGAATATGATCACATGTACACAAAAAATACTTTACCTTAGGAAAGCTCTCCCGTCAGGCGACGTCCACTCAGAGTCAGTGCGCGTGATGTGACGGACCGCAGCTTATATAACCTCTGGTTCTTTCGCGGGCTTTGCACGTGAGGTGTAAAATAGTCAAAGTTACATTTATATCTGTTTTATTGATTGATTTTTTAAAAATCAGCTGAGATATACATTTAAGTCATTACCATATGTTATATTTTCCCTGGCAAAAAATAAATAAATAAATAAATAAAATTAAATTAAAAAAACAAATCACACACACACACACACACACATATATATATATATATATATATATATATATATAGTTACAGTTATTAATAATATAGTTTCACTCACTGATTTCAGAAGATGGCAGCAGGATCACTTATTAGCACATTCTACCCACTGTAGCCTAAGTTTTGCTGTGGGACTTTTATTTGGACATAATAAAATCTCTATTATAACATCTGAAATCATATTTTGTAAAAGTTTGCCAGTTCTTACTGAGGTATCAGTTTTTGCAATCACACATAGTCAGAAAGTGCCAATTTAGTTGAAGAGAACATTTTTAAATTATAAGCAAAGTCCATTTGAGGTCAGCTTAAAAATTAATAGAAATATTGACGTATTAAAGTGTTTTGTTTAAAAATATATGTTTTTGTAATTTTATAATTCAGCCTAATTGAATGATTGTATGTGTACAGGGTTAACCTGCAATGTGGGGACCTAATATTCACACAAGGCGTAAAACCTGAATTTTTGACATTTTAAGTCTGACACTTGTGGCACGCTCGGGCTGAATGTGGCTAAATGCGCCGTTTCTCAACCAAAATCTGGCCAGATCCACAGATCCAGAACCTAGTCAAATCTGGCAACCATTACTGGGCCAGACCTGGCTCATTCCTGGCAAGCCGCTGGCAGCACACAGCTGAGTGAGCCGACACTCAGCCGCGTTCGGCCCGATTCCGCTGGCTACCTGGGACTGACCGCATCTAAACTGAATGACAGCCGTGATTCAGTGTTCTGATAATGACTCGGGTCAAACAGACCAAGTCACGTGATTTCTGCAAAAGCTGATGCGTTACGTCATAAGATTTCGACGTGTTACAACCTGATCCTGGAGTGGGTCAAAAGGTCAAACATATTCATACACAGAGAGACTTGTTCATGGTATAAAATATGTTTTTATTTAGGTTGTAATCATCTTGAAGGCTTATTACTGCAATTCAGTTGAATGACTTTTAGAAATTGGTGAGTGTCCAGGGGCCATTTAATAAAATAACCTGGTATGATTTTTTAAATTTTATTATACTTTTAGTCACCAGCAACATCCATCATTAGCTATTAGACAAGTTACGTATTATGATCCCAACGTTTATCAAAACAGTGTCATATTTAAGAACAGTTCGAAGTTCTAAAATTGCCTATGAGAATGTAAAAACACAAATAATTAAAAAACAGATTTCATAAAAATAATAAATACGCACCTAGCTGTTTTTGAAGGGACTTTCTAAGGATGCAGGCTACTTGTATCAGAAAAGCTCATATTTCGCTTTCCGCACTCAGCTATCTAAACAAACCCAGCATGTATGGACACATTTGATACGTTTTACAATAACATTTTTGTCATTGTACAATGTGGATAAAAGTAATTTGATATAATTTCTGTATTTTAAATCCTATACTGAATGAAACATTAGACTGAATAATGATTTGAGACTCTCCCTCACAGTTTATTTGTATTCTGTGCTCTTATTCAACACAAATGGACATTTGTTTTTGTACTTAATTCAATTTTGTTTCAAAAACCACAATTGTCTTTTTGTCAGTTTATTCTCTTTATTCTCATTTACAGCTCACCCATTCTTGTTATTACTGTCCTCAAAATCCTTCATCATCATCATCATCATCATCATCATCATCAGGCATGTGTACACCTAGACATCAAAGGGGGCTTGAGCACCTGCCCTTTTTCTTCCTCGAGAGAAAGTGCCCCTTTTCTGGGGAGTTTTTTTTTTTTTTTCAAATAAATGAATGTATGTATATATGTGTGCGTGTGTGTGTTTCTGTTTGCGCACAGCTTTCCCTGTCAAACAAATGTTGAGACTCTGTCGAGTTCTGATGCCGTTCTCCCCCCTGCGTCTCCGTGCAGCACATAAATCTAGCACACATTGATCGGCACATCACAGTCACAGACAGGTAGAGAGTCACAGAAGTGAAGCCCTCCCTCTCTTTCCAGGTGTGTTTGTCTTGGTGTGGAGCTGAGTGGTGATGAACAAAAGACTAAGCTACCTGTTCCTTGAATTTACAGCTAATTATCCAAAAGACAAAAGGCAAATATAGTTAATTTGTCTTGCATCCATGACTCACGAGTTACCATGTAATAAGTTAGCTAAAGTTTAGCTAAGGCAATGGGCATACAGGTGGCTAACTTAATGGAGAAACGACAGCTGAATACAGTAAAATTAATAACGTTATCAGAATCGGCACACTGATATGAAAATCAGTTGTTAAGTAATTAAAATGCACTAATTTGAATACATTTGACACAAGGCATTGCAGATGAATAGGATAAAAAAATAACTAAAGCATATGAGGATCATTTCCTGTTCTATCAGGTGTGAAGGGTTTGATCTCAGAGCTTTATAACCTTCTTCAGTGACACTGCAGTTTGAACAGAAATGGAAATGCAACATTTAACTTTAGCAGATGCTTTTATTCAAAGCGACTTGCAACTCTATACATTTTTTATCAGTGTGTGTGTTCCCTGGGAATTGAACCCATGACTTTTTGCGCTGCTAACGAAATGCTCTACCACTGAGCCACCACTCTGCTACTCTACTACTGAAATGTAACATTGAACTGAATCAGATTAATCAGTTATTCTAGAAAGTTAGTCAAATCCATCTGGGATTCTGTTTATCATATCTAATCCCTCAGTTTCACAGACAAGGCTTAAATCTAGTCCTGGACTAAAATGTAAGTCTGAGCTGTTTCAACTGAAAGAAACTTGCACTGACTGATCTTAAAATATATCAGCGTCTTTGTTTTGTCTCAAGATGCACACAGTAATGTTTTTTTCTAAGGCACGTTTATAAAAATTGCTTAAATGTCCTAATTGAACTACGGCCTAATGCTGGCTTAGTCTAAGCCCCGTCTGTGAAACCGGGCCATAGTGTTCTATGTATTTGACTAAATTAAATCTGTTTTGGAGACATGATGGATAGTTTTTCAGATTATATTTTTTCTCCTCCAAAATATTCTGGAGAACAGTGGCTGAAAGCCAGCAGAAGACTGGGATGTGGCACATGATAAAGAGGCTCTTTGATTGTTTAAAATGATAAATGGCTTTATTGGCCAGATTCTTATTTGTGAATCTTTTTCTGAAGTTCTCCTCCTCTTGTGCATCATTGAATCCTCGTATCTCTGTCAGCCGGTCGATACAGTCAGGAGGAATCTTACTGGCAGCTGCTGGTCTGGTGGTGATCCAGATAAGAGCAGAAGGAAGATGATTTCCCTTGATGAGATTCTTCAGGAGAACATCCAGAGATGCTGGTGATCATCACGCCATGTCTCATTACCCTCAAAGTTCAGAGGAAGATGAAACTAATACAATCCATCAAGGATGAATAGGACTTTGAATTTATTTCTTCTTGTAAGTTTTGTCCTTTTGTCTCTGGGAAAATCTGAGTTATGAGATCCATAAAACTTAGTTTTTTTTTTCTTCAGCCCAATCCAGAACAAACTTCTGCACAGAGATTGATTTTCTGATGCCAGCAACTCCTTTTGTCAGTACAGTTCTGATCTCCTTGTCTTGTTCATGTACTTTGAAATTTTTTTTTTTTTTTTTTGCATTCAACCTGTATATCTGTGATTCAGAACATTTGGAAGCAACCTCAGTCTGTCTTACCTCATGTTCAGTATTGACTTGTTTACTATAACCATGTGTGATATAGAGATCTGTGTAGATGTTATTCAGAAGTGTAGAGTCACAATGTTTCAAAAATCCTTTAGATGATGTCAATGATGTCAAATCTGTCCCCTGCAGACCAGCCTTTTATGTGGGAGAATATTTATTGTTCTCAGCCACTTTAACATTGTAAATCCAAAGTTTGAACATTAACTGGACTGTGCTTACAGGTAAATAAAAAATAATGATTTAATTCAAATGTGTTGTACCTAAAATTTAAATAAAAACTATACTGTACTTAAAAAAAAAAACTTAAATTAATATTAAATTATTATTATTTTTTATAACATTTATATTTAATTTAGTGATTCCTCTGCGTACCATTAGAGGGAGCCTGAGTACCACACTTTGAGAACCACTGACTTAGTTTAAGACCATTGCAAACATGGCTAAATGGCATCTGGAGGAGTGATGAAAATTGGCATTTCCTATAGGCTGGGCTTGTATAACATTTATGTCAACTTCCTTTTTTAAACATCAACTGCTTTTTAAAAATGAGGCAAAACTTTTCCGTTTCGCTCGGCTTCATCTTTGGCTGTGCCAGGCAGACTACAAGAAACTCGTTTTGCAGCTCAGACAGGCACGAGTAAGAGTGAGTTTCCTAAATTTCCTGCCTGTTTAGAACCTCTATCAGAAACACCATTAGAAGTTGATGACCAGTGTTGCCAAGTACTCAGTTTTCCCACAGAACTGAGCTAGTTTATCACTTTTGAAGTGACCCCTGCAATAACTTGATATTTATACCCTGGGATTTTATCGATAACGATAATTAGACAATATTTTGGTGAGTGTGTTATTGTGCTGGTATCTCAAAGATTACCGTTGACAGCTGACTCCTGAATTTTTTTTTATATTCTTCTGTGTGGTCAGTTCACAGCAGTGATAGAAATTATTTTTTTCCAATAAGTTTTATGGGCATTTTTACCTTTAAGCTATTTTTTCTAAACGTGTGCATCATCTTTTGAGTCAAATTCTTGCATTTGGGCTGTTACCAAGCAGATGAAATCATAAATAATGTTTTGATATTTGAAACATAAAACGTTGAAAACTGATGTTTGAAATTATTTTAAAAAATGAAGATACTTTAAAATGTGAAATTAAAACGGCCAGTAGGTGGCAGTAAGTCAGCGTTAATAAGTGAGTCATTGCGAATGAACCAAATCATTTAAACGGTTGATTCATTCATGAAGGAACGAATCGCCGCCATACATTGTTGATACTAGAAATCTAATTCCTGATATCAAGAATTAGCATTTGAACTAGTAAAAATTGAATTATTGATATCAAGAATTCATTTCCTGCGAATGAATAAAAGTCAAAACGGCTATATTGCCATTACTATGATATAAATTCTTGATATGAAGAATAATAGTTTTTAGTAGAAGAAATTTAATTGCTGATATCAAGAATTCAGTTTCTGCGAGTGATGACGTCATTGATATAAAAAATTAACATAGTGGAAATGTAATTGCTGATATCAAAAATAGCCATTGTTACTATAGTAGAAATCTAATTCCTGATATCAAGAATTAGCATTTGAACTAGTAAAAACTGAATTGTTGATATCAAGAATTCATATCCCGAGAATGAATAAAAGTCAAAACGGCTTGCCATATCACAACAAGTCAAGATTATATTTTAAATGACTTGTTTGAAACAAACCTCCTTATGTTGATGAAGTGAAACACATTTGGCCAGTTTTTAATAAACTTAACTGGTTTAGTGGGCTTTAAAAGAAAACATAAATCTAAAAGAAAAAGGACTGTTTAAAAAGATTAGCATTGCTAAATTTAAAAAAATATATATTTTAAAAATAAAATATATATATATTTTATTATTTTATTTTTTATTTTTTTAACATTGGCAGCATCAGGATGAATTTTCTACATGAACATGGTGAAGGTAAGCTCCATCACGGACTACTGATGTCGGGGTCTACATTTTTCTTCAGTAAAAGCAGCTGTTAACACTTTAGAAATGCATTGTGGCATTAAAGCACAAGTTGTGCTGAATACAATGTCAGATTTTATCCATTAATATATTTAGAAGAAACAAACAAACAAAAAAAACACAAATGTCAGGGCATGTTAAAATTTCTCCAGGGGTTACATGATGAGATCTGCTGCTTCCCTGTCACTTCAACACAACGGCTGGATGCTTACAGGCTCTTCTGTGGATCCTCACCTGATGCTTACTGCTCCTCTTCCATATGATCACTCTAAAGTCTGTAAGGAGGAACCATAAGGGAAAATAATCAGTGTTCAGTGGAATCAAGTGCAAATTAGACAAGTTGCTATATCACAATAACTTTTTTTTTTAAATTATAAAATGTACATTCAATTATTTTTGAATAATTAATGACTTTCGTGAAATTTCTAAATATCAATATAAAACATTAATTGCATGTTTTGGGTGACTGCAGAAGACCCTGTGACCCCTGTTGAGTCACTGTTTAGGAGAAACACAAGCTGATGAGTTTATGATTTATGTGATTGACACCAAGAAGCAAATACAAATGATACTCTGAATTAAATCAGAAACCTTATGTGAAACTTTCACTAGTTAAAGCAGTTTGTCCTCTAGTTTAAATAATGTTTGTATTGGTCTTAGCAAATAATTAAAAAGAAAGTAAATGTTAAAGGGTAATGTGATGTGTTGCTTTGTCAAAGTAAAAATTCACAAGTGACACGTTGATCGTAGGATGCTGGATGGCTGTGAGGTGAAGCTGGAATCTGCACTGATTTTACCAGTGGTTTCCTACAGTCTGACCAAGACCATTACAAAATGATTTATGCAAAAAATAAAGCAGGTGTTTTTCAATAAAGTTGTGGATGTACACTGAAAAAACTAACATGTAAAATTTACTTAATAAAATCCTCGTAACAATTTGCACTAACACTTTTTAAGTAAAATTTACTGCTTTAATTTTAAGTAAAACACACTTTCCAGAATCAAGTAAAATCTATGTATTAATTGACTTAACATTTGTTAAAATATTAAGTAAATATTACTAAATTCTATTTAAGGTACACTGAAAAAAAAACAATAAGTAAGATTTACTTAACTAAGTTAGGTAATTAGCAAAGGAATTAAGTAAATTTAACATGGCCAGTAAGAGTTTGATGAGTAATTTTTACTTAAAATAATTAAGTTAAATCTGCAACCCTTAAGTACATTTCACTCAGACATGGCTTCTAAAATTTACTCAATGTAGCACTGGAAAACAACCATGCTATTAAAGCATGTGATTCACTTACAAACATGCAAGTAAGCAAGTAGTAGACAGCTTGTTATCCTTTTAAGATAATATGTCCACACAATAGAATTGCCATCCAAATGAACACAGAGACCTCAATACTTGGCACATGATACACAATGACGGTCACCGTCATTGTGTATCATGTGCCAAGTATTGAGGTCTCTGTGTTCATTTGGATGGCAATTCTATTGTGTGGACATTAAGATCATATGTCCACACAATAGAATTGCCATCCAAATGAACACAGAAAGATAATATGTCCACACAATAGAATTGCCATCCAAATGAACACAGAGACCTCAATACTTGGCACATGATACACAATGACGGTGACAATCAGTGGATAGTGTTTGAGTATGAATGGGTCATTTTGAGTAGAAAATCAACTCCAGATGTCACAAAACAGTAAGTTACTAAACCTAACAACAAAACCAACTACAAAACTGTGTAAATTCATCTCGAAAACAACAATAAAGGTTAACCTTATTAATTATTCATGCCCAAGTGCATGATGGGAACAACGGGATCATGACTTTGATATTTACTTAAAGAATCCTTGTAAACATAACAAACAATTCCAAGTAAAATATACTTATAAGTTCACACTTTAATTTCTACAAGCTTAAATTGAGTACTAATCTAGAATTTACTTTATTTTTTAAATTTTTGTCTGAACTAAATTAATGTAGAAATTACATTTATTTTTATGTAGTATTTACTCCACCAAAAAATCATTTTTATCAGTGATGCTTTTGTTCACTTGCTGCTTTAGTTAAATATTGTTTTAATTTTCACATTATCAGAGATAAATTAATGTATTTTTAACACCACAAAAGAGATGTTCACTCACCTCAGGTTACAGTTTGAGCCATGTAGCACATTACAGAGTCCCTCCCGTGAGTCTCCAACATTATTGTATCTCAGATCAAGCTCTTTTAAAAACTGCAGTGCTTTTGCGTTCATCAAAGACCGAGTTAAAGAAGAAATGTCTGTAATACTGCAGAAACTTAGTCTAGAAAAGAGAGAAAACAGACAAACAGAGATTTTGCAAACAAATCATTATGGTAAAGAGTTACACAAATATGTTCTCAGACTCTTCACAAGATATTGAGTATGAAGTGTCTTGATTTAAACTGTTGAAGTGATTTTAAGCATTTTGATTCTTGTATGTGAATATTAAGATAATTAATATACTTCAGTCTCTCCAGTTTACAGTGTGAATCCTTCAGTACGTCACATAAGTGAGTCACTCCTGTTTTTTCTATCTGATTATAACTGAGGTTCAGTTTTCTCAGGTGTGATGGGTTTGATTTCAGAGCTGAAGTCAGGATGAGACACTGTTTCTCTGTAATACTGCATCCACACAGACTGAAGACAGAAAGACAAAATAGCTCAGATCAATTACAGTAAATGCCATGCAGTACAGGAACTAAAACACTGGAAATAATAAAACCTGGAAAAATATTTATTTATCCATAAACCAAAACAGGAGAAAAACTATTTGAGGGTACTAGATATATTTCAAGCTTTGAACATTTTTACTAGAACAAAAACAATCTGTATATTTTATCAGTACATAGGATCTAACACATATGATCAACCACAGAACAGACAAAAATAACACTGAAATGTGAAATTTTTAAATGTGGTGTGAAATCAAGGCAAATCTAAACAGTAATCAACATTTACTTTATTTTAAGAGTGTTGTTTACGATTACTTAATACAGATTTTACTTCATAGAAGTATTTTTGGTTTTTGGTTTTGATTGTTTTGCAGCAAAAATTTGTCAGACTCTGACAAATGAAATCATTTTATAGCCACAAAATTTCACTTGCTTCAGAGTTTAATGTTCTTTACACTTATTCACATGCAACCCATTAAGAGTGTTAATTAATTTTGCTTTAGATGGAGAAGACGCAGTACTGTAAATGATGCAACTTGAGCCTGTTGTCTTAAAATAAGGTAAACAGTAAACTTGAATCACACGGTAACTGTTGTACAGTATAATGATACTAACTCTAGTATTTCCAGCTTGCACTGTGGGTTCATCAGTAGATCACCGAGGTTTCTCACTCCAGAGACTCCTAGTTTTTTCCAGCTCAGGTTCAGCTCTCTCAGGTGTGATGGGTTTGATTTCAGAGCTAAAGTCAGAGCAGCACAACCTTCAACTGTCATAAAACAGCATTTTAACCTATATTGAGAGAAATAAGTTGAACTCTTTACACTCAACACATTCTATTTTTTTAATATAGCAAAACATTTTATTTCTTGTATGCAAATGTTCCTCACCCCAATCTCTCCAGTTTACAGTCTGAATCCTTCAGTACGTCACATAAGTTATTCACTCCTGTGTTTTCAATGTTATTCCCACTGAGGTCCAGTTCTCTCAGGTGTGATGGGTTTGATTTCAGAGCAACAGTCAATATGAGACACTGTTCCTCTGTAATACTGCATCCAGACAGACTAAAAACAGTACAAGAAAGAGCAATGACTCAAATCCATGATGTCCACATTATTAAACAGCTACAGCAAGCATTTAGTCTTTTGATTAGTCTGTAGTTCCCATAGTCTGTTTTAACTGCATCACACTATACTGTGTGCTGGAAGCTGTTGTTTCTTCTATTTTATTTTTATTATTTATTTATTACATTTTGTCTCTTGTTTATTGTAGCAGCAGAAGCAAATCACATAATATTATAACAAAACAAAATTTTCTGTTGACAATTACACTGCAAAACAAACAAACAACAACAAAAAATGCATTTCTTACATAGATTTTTTTTTGTCTTGTTTCCAGCCAAAATATGTAAAAATTCTTAAATCAAAATTAACCCACTTAATTTTGACTAGTTTTTTTTTTCTGAAAACAAGACAATTATTTTTATTTGTCTAGAAAATCCTTCTTGATTTAAGAATTTTTAGATATTTTGGCTGGAAACGAGACAAAAAATATAAGTAAGAAAAGCATTTTTTGCAGTGTAGTATCAAATACTTTCAAATGCAATTAATCACTAGTTGGACACCTAATTTTAATAGTGACCAATGGAAAGCTCCAGTAGGTGCAATGCTTTATGATGTAAATTATGTAATATGGTTTGTACTGTCTTAAAATAAACCATAAATTTTAATCACACTGCAACTGTTGTACAATAAAATGATACTAACTCTAGTTTTTCCAGTTTGGATTTTGGGTTCATCAGTAGATCACCGAGGTTTTTAAATCCAGAGTCTCCTAGTTTATTCATACTCAGGTCCAGTTCTCTCAGGTGTGACGGGTTTGATTTCAGAGCTGAAGTCAGAGCAGAACAACCTTCATCTGTCATATAACAGTATTTTAACCTATGAAAGAAATCAGAAAAACTAACTCTTTATTGTGTTTCATTCAAATATTAAAACACTTTTTCTTTCTTGTGTGTGAATGTTCCTCACTTCAATCTCTCCAGTTTACAGTGTGAATCCTCCAGTATATCACATAAATGATTCACTGTTTTGTTTTTTATTTGATTGTCACTGAGGTTCAGCTCTCTCAGGTGTGATGGGTTTGATTTCAGAGCTGAAGTCATGATGAGACACTGTTTGTCTGTAATTTTGCATCCACACAGACTACAGTCAGAAAGAGAAAGACAATGACTCATGATTAACACAGGTTTTGGAGGAGTTGTTTGTCTTTGTCATAAAAATTCATTATTTGAAAGTCATATTTGTAACAACATTTTTACAGAAAGAAAGAAAGAAAGAAAAAAAAGAGAGAGAATTCCATGTTACAGAACATTACTAGAACTTTACCAAAAACATTTCATTTTGGTGCCACTCCTCTGATCCAACTGTCTGTGAGCTGGATTACAAAAATGTAGAAGTTTGATTTGTGGATTTAACAAATGACTTAGAGCTGTCAAGAGCTGAAATCACTAACCGGGTCGTTCTTCAATTGCGGTGACAAGTGGTGTCCCTCTGCTTTACAACAGTTGAAATAAACTTTAAATACCAATAAATTATAAAATGTTTGCATGTTTGTATTCTGCAGGGTAAACACAATTTGTGCACTATTAATAGTTACATTTTTGTTTTAAAATACATATTTAATTGAGTTTGGGAGATTGCATATGTAACAAAATATGCATGTTCCGGCCATACCTTAGAGAGGTATCATGGAATGTAATTGCAACAATATAACATTTTAACACAAATAAAGTAGTTATATTGTGAATATAGATTTTATTTAACATGTACAATTTTATTAAATTGTTTTAAAAAATACATATTTTGTTATATTTAAGAAAAAAGTTGCGTCCCCCAAATTCATGTCTGTGGTGTTACCACAATGGATTTTGGCCCTTTAAGAAAAGGGGGAATGCTATTTGGACTACTTCCTGTGTGTAAAGGTCACTGCTGGTGCTGGTTGATCTGAGGGGTGCATGGGGAATACATTGTTTCTTATTAATTTTCTTTTAGCTAAATTTCTCACAATTTCATGTGCCACACTTTATTAGTGTTTGTGGTGTTATGTTGATAACTTACAGATTTTACATATTTTAATCAAAATTTTGATAAGTGCATACTTATTAATATTTCCAGAATGTCCCCTGATCTAGAAATCATCATGATGGCAGCCTCCATTTGAGAAAAGTCTGGATTTAGGCTGATTTGTCTGTGGTGTTACTGTCTTTTCTGGTGTTATTCAAAATGACAGACATAAGTGGCTGTGTCACCGGTGTTTGATTGAAATTATTTAAAAATCAAAATGTTCTTAAGCTTTCATTTTAATGGATTTAGCATATTAAACTAATTTTAAATGCATAGCAATATATTTTATTAGAAAAAAAACAAACAAGCATTTTTACAAATTCTGCCTCTCATTTGCCACCCCAATTGAAGAATGACCCAACCAATTAAAGCGATAGTTTACCCAGAAATGCAAATTCGCTGCTCATTTGCTCACCCTCAGGCCATCCAAGAGATGTAGGTGACTTTTTTTCTTGAGTTGAACAGTAAAGATCTTTAGCTAAACCATGGTTGTTGGTGATTCATAAAATGCAAATCAGTGGCTGCCTGTATTTGAGAATAAAAAGCATATCAAAGAATACAATATCAATACCAGTGGCTCCTGACAATATACTGAGGTCTTATGAACTGAAATGATCAGTCTGTGCAAGAAACTGAACATTATGCAACATTATTTCCTGTAATCCAGAGCATAAGGCAGTTGGGTTTTGTTTAGACAGTTTGTTTCAATGAACTGGTTCAATTCACTTGTTCTTAATCATGCAATGACAAAGTATATGCAATTGTATTATTGAAGCACCCAATAATGATGTGAAACATGAATTTTTACATGTCTAACGTGTTTAAAGTGCATAAACTAGTCTTTATCAACTCACCTTTTTACATAAACAATGAAAAACCATGTAAACTTTCATTTCACCCCTTCATTCAAGTGCTCAGTTCATACATGTGCATATCACAATCTCATCAGTCTTCGGTCCGAGTCAGAACTGTTTCCTCAGTTCAGTTAAAGATGAGTGCTGAAGTTGTCAAAAACTAACATCATAGGACCAGATACAACAGTATTTTGGCTCATTTCGAGTTGGAGTGACTGTCAGGCATGTCTGAAAGTGAGTTTTGATTGAGTGACTTGTAGATCTGCGCTGTTCAAGCCACAAACTGTTTCAGATTGTTCAGTCTGATTTGCTGAATTGGTTCAACTAGTAAACCAAACAGAACCGGTTCAAAAGAATGATTCTCTTGTGAATCCGACATCATTCTGGAACATTTGCCTGATGCTCTGGATTACAGGTAATAATATTGTAAATAATGTTCAGTTT
The DNA here is from genome assembly GCA_021397915.2 of Tor tambroides. Lineage (NCBI taxonomy): Eukaryota > Metazoa > Chordata > Actinopteri > Cypriniformes > Cyprinidae > Tor > Tor tambroides. The sequence goes on from JAFVLL020000209.1 coordinate 30,840, forward strand.
CTTGCACAGATTGATTGTTTTATGTCATAAGACCTCAATATATCATCAGAGGCTAAAGAAATTAATTTTGAATTCCTTGAAATGCTTTTTTTTTATTCTCAAATACGAGCAGCTGCTGATTTGCATTTTCTGAATCACCAAGGACCACGTTTTCAGCTAAAAATCTTCTTTACCGTTCTACTGAAGAAAAAAGATTTTATTCATGCATCAATTGAAAATAACAGACTAAAAGATCAGTCTTATAATTTAAGAAATAATATAAGGATCGATCAAATGAGGATCACAATGCATAAGAAAGAAATCTATATTTTTACCCATATGGTACTTTGTGCATTTTAATTTATCAGACTGCCATTCGGTTTGAACTGGTCTCCCACTATCTGCAGTTCATATCACAGAAAGGAACAGATATGTACTGCATTTTGTTTATCATCAGCTTATTTCAAGATTTAAAGAAATCAATTAACAACTAAACTCTGCACACCTGACGGCAATAGATAGGTGCGTAGGAGACAAAGAGCAACTAGGTCAAAAACTGAAAAACAAAAAACAAATCCCGCAAAAGGTATCAAAATATTTATTAAAGACGTTTTGGTTGCATGACCTTCATCAGGATTTTTTTCAAACATGACATCACGAAGTAAACCACATTTAAAAACAAATTCATGGCCAATCTCTGTAAAGATCCATTGATTAGTAACAACCCACAATCCGCTTGTTAAGTCTGACGTCACGCATCACCGCTTCCGAGTCCAAACGCTCTATCAGATACCACGAGAAAACAACAAAAGGTGCTAATATACCCTCACAATGTGATATAATACTACCACAAAAATTATAATCCTAACCTTTAACTCCATACCGAAATCCCAGATAGCCATACAATGAAAATATAAATCTAAATAAATAAATCTTAAAATTATTTGTGTTTGGGACGCCGTGAGCATGGAGACTGTAGTGTACACCATAAGTTTGAAAACGTTTAGCTTAAATGTTTAATATGAATAAACAGTGCTCATAAACGGCTGCTGAGGTAGTATTCTCAACTGAAGCAGTTGAGGCTTGGACCCGGAAACAGCGCTTCTTACGTCACCACTTAACAAGCGAATAGGTACATCAACTCAAAAAAAAAACACTCATATACATAGGCATGTAAACATATCCTGTACATACATGCCAGCGTGCACATCAGGCCCAGATTACATTATAACATCACATTAAATAGAGCTTCATCATTCATGCCATTAGGTGATAACGTCTGAAGGGTAAAAATCCAAAACAGCTCACTTTGCTGTAAGAGTAATTCAATATCGCCACCTCTAGGTAGCACATTAACCCTTTCAATACCACAAAAACGTAAGGTAGAAACGTCATGATTTAGAGCAAGAATATGGGCTGCAAATGGATAGTTCACATCATCTCTCCTGATAGAACTCTTGTGTTCACTAATTCTTTAAGTTGATGCGATGTTTTTCCAACATAACCTAAATCACAAGGACACCGAATTAAATAAACAACATTCGTAGAAACACAGGTAATAACAGAGTTAATTCTATATTTTTTACCAGTTCTTGGATGACAAAAGAAAGAAGTTTTTGATGTATTATTGCACTGAGCGCAATTACCACACCAATAATTACCATTTGATATAGGGCTTAGTAATCTCTGAGTAGAATCAGGAGTATCCGTCTGAAAACTTGCATGTACCAAAAAATCTTTCAAATTTTTTGGAACGTTTGTACACAATCAAAGGTTGATGCTGAAAAATGGTAGCTAACTCCGGGTCAGAAGACAAAAAATACCAATATTTCTTTAAAAAAAAATCGATCTCGTCAAATTTTTATTTTTTTTTTCTTTATTTTTTGACAACTCAGAATGTCTCTTTTGAAAAGCCCTATTAAACGCTTCTTCAATCCATTCAGAAGGGTAATCCAAAAACTTATTTTTCATGATTTTTCAATAAAATCGTCGTCAGAATAACTGTCACGGTGCACACAAGGGAGGAACAAGGAACACGGAGACGAGGAGTAAACTCAAATAATAGTCTTTAATGAAGACATCAGGGCAAGACAAGGCAAGGCAGACTCACAGAAACACCGGGGAGAGTAGACCAGACCAAATCAAACTGAACAGACAGGACTATAAATACAGAGGTAAATCATAGATAATGAGACAAACACAGCTGGACAAGAATTAACTAATAATCACACTAAACAAGGACAGGAAACAAACCAAATAAGGAAACATGAGGCGGGAACACACGACACACGACAGAGGACTGACAATAACAAATCCTCCTCAATCTATAAAATTGGCTCTTAGTAAGTCTCTGGCTCTTCTTTTTTAAAGAAGTCGGATGAAAGCTGGTTGCAAGTCACAAAGTATTACGATTCGTATCCTTAGTGTACAAAGTCGTTATCAATTTATCATCATTTCTTAGGACCCACATATCTAAGAAATGCACTCTCTCCGAGTTACACTCCAAGGTAAATTCCAAGTCTTCCTCAAAGTTATTAAGAATCAACACAAACTCTTCAACTTAATTTTTATCTCCCAAAAAAATACAAAATATATCAATGTACCTATACCATTTAACAATACGTGAACAAAAAGGATTTTTTTGAGCATCAAATACATAACGATGTTCGAAGTAGTCCATAAACAAATTAGCATAATTTGGGGCTGTCACGAATCCTGGCCATGAACTTCCATTCGCTCACCACCAGAGGTCACCCACTCACCACATGGACTCTTGCACTACACTACACAACTGTCACATTACCACAGACTACAATTCCCATCATACGTTGCACTGACATCACACACACAGCTGATTTCACTCATCACACTCACACCTGAGAATCATGACACCATTACACACGCTACTTAAACCATGGACTTCCTCTTCTTGGCTACCAAGTATTGTATAGCTACTCTACAGAGCCCCTAATGTAAAATGGTAACAACTGAATGAAAGGTTTAACAAAGAAATCAACATATTGTGATAAGGGAGATAAAAGAGAATTAGTCTGTGCCACAATGGGATGTCCTGGAGGATCAATTAATCTTTTATGGATCTTGGGAAGAGTATTAAAAAACAGGCTTAATCAGATGTTGGAAGTATAAAAAGTCAAATTCAGACTGTGATATCCAACCTTGAGTTTTAGCATTCTTTAAAAAAGATAATATATCAGACTGATACGTACTAGTAGGATCATTAGGTAGTTTCACATAAAATTTTGTATTTTGTAATTGTGAGAGAATTTCATGTTGATATTTGGACTTATCTTGGACTACAATCGCTCCTCCTTTGCCCGCATATTTTATGATATTATTCGGGTTATTAATCGATTCAGTCAGAGCTTTTTTCTCATTCAATGAAAGATTATGAGATAATCGATCACTACAAGCACACATTTTCATTGCATCTTGTTCAACCAAACGGCAAAAGGTGTGAATGGTATGATTAGAAACATTTGGACAAAAAGTACTTTTTGGTCTAAAGGGCGCACTCAAAGAAGAAACGGAGGTTGATTTAGAGAAGAAATATCATAATTTTATCTGTCTAAAACATTTAAATAAATCCACTTTTAGACCAAAAGGATTTATACCACTAGTCGGAACAAATGATAAACATTTTGACAAAACCCCAATCTGATCAGTTGAGAGTTCTTTTTCAGAAATGTTGATTACCGTCTCTTTGAGAAGCTCCGAGTCCACGGTCGTAGATTTCTTTGAGGCCCTTGAGCCTCTACAACATTACTTCTTTTTTGTGGTCTCCGTAAAGCTCGTCTGTCCAAAAAAGGGGGCAAGGTATGTGTACTAGAGTCACTGTCCATAGTAAACTCGATCTCCGTAGAATCACTCTGTCCAGTGCCTCTCGTTCGACTTCCAAAAGTTTGAGAGTCCCAAAAGCTCCAACATTGTGCAAACAGAATAAATCGTTTTTGAAGAGATGGAGTGAGATTCTTAACAAGTGTTCCATGGATTTGATGCTACTGATTGTGGAACAGGTATCTGCCGATGTTAAGGAGATCCACAAAGAAATTGAAAATGAAGGTGACATCCCCTGTTGATTTTGATTCCATCCTGACTTCTATCAAATTATCCATGGAGAAATACCGTGAGAATCTGAAGGAGATCAAGTTCAAGAAATACAAACGAGATACGGAGGATTATCTTCGGAATGAGGTATATCCTTGGGATGGTAGACCAGTGACTATCACCTCTAATATTGGAGACAGTGTTACAGAGGAGAACTGTGTAACAGCTTGTGGATCATCTGGGGTTACATCACGGTTTCGGAGTCGAATGAGAGGGACGTTTTTTAAATATGAATAAAATGAAAACTAAAGAATTTAAAATCACATGAGCCAATATGTTATTCACAATAGAACATAGATAACATAACAAATGTTTAAAAATGTGAAATTTTACAATTTTTTGCACAAAAAAAGCTCACTTCAAATTTTATGCCTGCTATAGGTATTAAAATAGTTGGGACGGCGGCAAGTTTACCATGGTGTTGCATCTCCTAGGCATCGAGGTTATGAGTTTCTGGAATTTTGGTGTTGGAATTTGGTCCCATTCTTGCCTGATTTGGGTTTCCATCTGCTGAAGAGTTTGTGGTCGTTTTTGACATTTCTTGTTTAAATGATGCGCCAGATGTTCTCTATAGGTGAAAGATCTGGACTGCAGGCAGGCCAATTCAGTACCCGGACTCTTCAACTATGAAGTCATGCTATTGTAATTGCTGCAGTATGTGGTTTTGCATTGTTCTGCTGAAATACACGTCATCTGGAGGGGAGCATATATTGCTCTAAAACCTTTATATACCTTTCAGCATTCATAGTGCCTTCCAAAACATGCAAGCTGCCCATACCATAAGCACTTATGCACCCCATACCATCACAGATGCTAGCTTTTGAACTAAACATTGATAACACATTGGAAGGTCTCCCTCCTCTTTAGCCTGGAGGACATGGCATCTGTGATTTCCAACAAGAATGTCAAATTTGGACTCATAGAACTTTCCACTTTGAAACAGTCCATTTTAAATTAGCCTAGGCCTACAAGACACAACGGTGCTTCTAGACCTTGTTTACATATGGCTTCCTTTCTTGCATGATAGCGCTTTAGTTAGCATCTGCACATGGCACGGCAGATTGTGTTTACCGACAGTGGTTTATGGAAGTATTCCCGGGTCCATTTAGTAATGTCAATGACAGAATCATGCCGATGAGTGATGCAGTGTCATCTGAGGGGCCGAAGACCACGGGCATCCAACAAAGGTCTTTCGCCTTTTCCCTTACGCAAAGAGATTTCTCCTGTTTCTCTGAATCTTTTGATGATATTATGCACTGTAGATGATGAGATTTGCAAAGCCTTTGCAATTTGATGTTGAGGAACGTTGTTTTTAATGGATTCCACAATATTTTTACGCATTTCTTGCTTTTTCAGCCGTTTGTTGCCCTCGTGCCAACTTTTTTGAGACCTATAGCAGGCATCAAATTTGAAATGAGCTCATTTAGTGGATAAGAGTGTAAGTTTTCTCAGTTTAATGATGAAGTGTAAGTTTTCTCAGTTTAAACATTTATGTTCTCTGTCTTCTATTGTGAATAAAATATTGGCTCATGTGATTTGAAAGTCTTTTAGTTTTCCTTTTATTCAAATTTAAAAAACATCCCAACATTTCTGGAATTCAGGTTGTATCTTCTCATTAAGAGCCACTACCACTCCGTCAGGTCCCTGCCAAGAGACTGCAGTCCTGTACGATGAAAAAGATCATTTAAATCCAGCCAATCAGAGCATACTCCAAATCTGGCTGTTTTGATGTCCAATTTTCCATTTGGTTTTAGTTTAAATCCAAGAAACTGGGGCTCGTTATAAAAAGCAGCAGATATTTTACACCGTTGTAGATGTAAAAAAAAAAAAGTGACTCATGTGCCAACACTTTGACAGATGTATCATCGTTATTCAGCATATTAAAACGATGACCTATTCGGGAGGCAGTATAAATCCATTCAATTTTTGGGCAGCGACTGGAAAATTATATATTGGGTTGTACGGCTAATGAGGCAGAGCCATTTTCTCACTATACCATTTCATCATTCAGTGTTGAAAGTGTGCATTGTGGAATATGAACATTCATAAATAGATGTTGAATTTTAGAATCAGAATCAGAATGAGCTTTATTGGCGAAGTATGTTTACACATACGAGAACTTTGTTATAGTGACAGAAGCTCTACAGTGCAACAGAGACAGCAACAGGACAGTACACAGATAATAAAAGAATAGTAAACAAATATACAAATAGGCAATGTACAAAACAGCAAAAACACAATATATAATATAGACAAATATGTGTACAGGTCTGATATGTGCAAATATGAAATGAAAAAGTTTGATTAAAAAAAATATAAGTGTGGTGAATAAATAATAGAGTTGTGTGTTCCACGTTTTATTGTCAAGTGTTCATGAGATGGATTGCCTGAGGAAAGAAACTGTTCCTATGTGTGGTCGTTCTGGTGCTCAGAGCTCTGTAGCCTTGACCAGTTCAAAGAGGGAGTGTGCTGGATGTGAGGGGTCCAGAGTGATTTTACCAGCCCTTTTGCTCACTCTGGATAAGTACAGTTCTTGGAGAGTGGGGAGGGTTGTACCAATGATTCGCTCAGCAGTCCGGACTACCCTCCGTAGTCTTCTGAGGTCAGATTTAGTAGCTGAGCTGAACCAGACAGTTATTGAAGTGCAGAGGATGGATTCAATGATGGCAGAGTAGAACTGCTTCAGCAGCTCCAGTGGCAGGTTGAATTTCCTCAGCTGGCGAAGGCCTTTCTCACAATAGAGTCAATGTGATTGTCCCACTTCAGGTCCTGAGAAATTGTGGTGCCCAGGAGTCTGAATGACTCCACTGCAGTCACAGTGCTGTTCATGATGGTTAGTGGGGGGAGAGCAGGGGGTTTCTCCTGAAGTCCACATTCATCTCCACAGTTTTGAGCGTGTTAAGCTCCAGGTTGTTAAGACCGCACCAGACAGCCAGCTCCTTAACCTCCTGTCTGTCCTGTCTGCAGACTCGTCACCGTCCTGAATGAGGCCGATGACTGTTGTGTCGTCTGCTTGACAGAGGGGTCTTTAGATGTGCAGTCATTCGTGTAAAGGGAGAAGAGTAGTAGGGAGAGAATGCAACCCTGAGGAGCTCCAGTGCTGATCGTACGGGTGCTGGATGTGTATTTTCCCAGCCTCACTAGCTGCTGCCTGTCTGTCAGGAAGCTGTTGATCCACTGACAGATGGAGGTGGGGACGGAGAGCTGTGTCAGTTTATTCTGAAGGGTGTCCGTGATGATGGTGTTAAAAGCGGAGCTGAAGTCCACAAACAGGATCCTCACATAAGTCCCTGGTCTGTCCAGATGCTGCAGGATGAAGTGCAGTCCCATGTTGACTGCATCATCCACAGACCTGTTTGCTCTGTAGGCAAACTGCAGGGGGTCCAGTAAGGGTCCAGTGATGTCCTTCAGATAAGCCAAAACCAGTCTTTCAAATGATTTCATGGCCACAGACGTTAGAGCCACAGGTCTGTAGTCATTAAGTCCTGTAATTTTGGGTTTCTTTGAGACAGGGATGATGGTGGAGTGTTTGAAGCATGAGGGGACTTCACACAGCTCCAGTGATCTGTTGAAGATCTGTGTGAAGATGGGGGCCAGCTGGTCAGCACAGGTTTTTAGGCAGGCTGGTGACACACCGTCTGGGCCTGGTGTTTTCCTTCTTTTGTTCTTTCTGAAGACCTGGCGCACCTCTTCTTCGCTGATTTGAATTGTAGGTGTGGGGGAGAGGGGGGTTGCTGGAGGTGTTAATGGTTGTGTGGAGAGGTGTCTTTGCCACTCTGATCTCCTTTTCCAGTGTGTATTTGGCCTGTTTGTACAAGACTTTATCCCCCTTTTTGTAAGCATCTTCTTTGGCCTGACGAAGCTGTCTGAGTTTTGCAGTGAACCATGGTTTGTCGTTGTTTTAAGTTAAATGAGTCCTGGAAGGAATGCACATATCCTCACAGAAACTGATATAAGATGTTACACTCTCTGTGAGCTCGTCCAGATCGGTGGCAACAGCTTCAAAAACAGTCCAATCAGTAAGGTCAAAACAGGCTTGTAGATCCCGCTCTGTTTCATTAGTCCATCTTTTAACAGATCTTAATACAGGCTGTGTAGATTTAAGTTTCTGCCTGTAGGACAGAATAAGATGAACCAAACAGTGATCAGAGAGTCCTAAAGCTGCTCGTGGAACCGAGTGATATGCGTCCTTTAGTATTGTGTAACAGTGATCCAATATGTTACTGTCTCTGGTGGGACATGTGATGTGCTGTCTGTATTTTGGCAGTTAGCGGGAGAGATTTACTTTATTAAAGTCCCCGAGAATGATTCAAACAGAGTCTGGGTGTTGTTGTTCTGTGTCCTGATCAGCGAGTTTCTGTAAAGCTGTGCTCACGTGCGCTTGCGGTGGAATGTAATCACTCACCAGAATGAACGAGTAAAACTCCCGTGGCGAGTAGAACGGCTTGCAGTTAATGAAGAGCGTTTCTAGATCTGAACAGCACATCTTCTTTAACACAGTTACATCTGTACACCACCTCTCATTGATGTAAAAGCACGTCCCGCCGCCGCGCGATTTCCCCGTTGATTCTGATCAGCGATCGCGATCCGATCTGATCAGCTGAAAATTAGGCAGATGAAGCGCGCTGTCCGGAATGGCGTCATTCAGCCAGGTTTCCGTGAAACACAAAGCAGCAGAGTTTGAAAAATCCTTGTTTGTCCGGGAGAGCAGAAGGAGTTCGTCCGTTTTGTTGGGTAGAGAGCGGAGATTCGCCAGATGGATGCTAGGCAACCGCATTCAAAATCCACGCTGTCTGAGCTTCACGAGCGCGCTGGCTCGCTTCCCCCGTCTGCACGTCTTCCTGAAGCGTTTGACCAGAGCTATGGCTCCTCCAACTACAATGTCCAGCAAAACGGTAGTCAAAATCCGGTAAAATATTTTGTGGTGTGTTCTGCCGAATGTTCAGCAGGTCATCCCTGGTAAAACTGATCGTATTTGAGTAACAAAAAACAGGAAAAACAAAAACAGTACAAACACTGAAGAGCAACGCACAATAGCTGCCATCTGCCGCGCCATCTTAGATCTTTTAGCTCTCTGTGGCGCCATTTTAGCTCTTGCGGCGCCATTTTAGCTCTTGCAATCAATCTAATCGCCTCGATCTTCATCATTATGGGGAGAGGGGAAGAGTCAATCAATGCAAGTCTTCGGGTAAATTCATGACACAACTCTGTAACCTGTTCCTCCCAGTCACTGCCAACACTGAATGGATGCCCCAGATAAGGATAGGTTGCATGACATTCATATAAATGGATAGGTTTATGTGCTAATGCAAAGACCGGGTACTGTCACACTTTGATCTATACCATCTATTTCCTCATCATCTGCCTAAGTTTGCACTGGATTTGGGAATCACACACCTACTGGTGCTCACTGACACATCCATTTCAGCCAGGATTTAATCGATGTAAGTTGAATTATTTTCCGCTGAGTGTTTGGGCACAGCGTCATGTATAGTCCATGTTTATTTGTAGATCCCACCGGTCTGTAGGGCATCTTTAGACATGCTCTTTATAGTTGTTATAAGACACATTGTAAAAAGTAGTAGCTTTAAGTCAGCCATATCCAAATGCACTCACTTCCCTGAATAACGTTGGCAGTTACAACGGGTGCTCACTATAAATTCATGCAGGTATGCGAAAAGCCCAAATGCACTCTGCTGCGGCCATGGCACACATTGATCACCAATTAATTTGATCATTATGTATTATTTTTCTGCTTTTTAACAAAGACATTGGAAAACCTGCCATGGTTTGCGTCTTAAAGCTTTAAGAGAACCTCTTTTTTATGCAGTCATCATCATGCAGTAAAGTTTTCTCGGTAACACTTTATAATAATGTTTAGTTATAAGTCATTTATAAGTGATTAGTTAATGATGAACTAATAATTTACAAAACATTCATAAGCGAATAATACCTGATATGCTAACAATTTGTGTGTTTTGTTAATTCATTTACAAGTCATTTACAAGTAATTAGTTTAGGATGAACTAATCATTTACAAAACATGACTATGCGTTCAGATGATTAATAAGGGACATGTTAATATTTGTATCTACGTTTTGTAGATTAAGTTATAAATCATTTACATGTGATTAGATGAACTAATCATTTACAAAACATGACTATACATTCACAAAGTAATATGCTAACGATTTACAAATCTGTCATAAGTTATCTTTAAAAATTAGCATCATGAAATAATCAAATAACCTTAATGGTTAATAGTTTAGTTAGGTTACTAGTTAATATATTATTAAGCACTTATACATCATTGAAATGTCAACATTGTACTATTATCTCAATAAACATTATAAATAATTTACAAAGCTTTCTGCAACCCCTAATCTAAAGTGTAAACTACTCATAAGTTGTAAATGTTTTACAAACTTTATGGTTTCCAGTTGTGTGTATGTAAATATATACACACACACACAAACAACCTGTAACCGGAAGGTTTGTAAAACATTTACAATTGATGAGTAGTTTACACTTTAGATTAGGGGATGCAGAAAGGGTTGTAAATGCCTTGTATACACCTACAGATCTTTTGTAACAGGTAAGAAAGATCTACAAATGATGTGTAACACATTTACAAGTGATGAGCATTTTACACTTTAGATTAGGGGATGCAGAAAGCTTTGTAAATTATTTATAATGTTTTTTGAGATAATAGTACAATGTTGACATTTCAATGATTTTAAGTGATAAATAATATATTAACTAGTATACTAACCATTAAGGATCTGTTTGATTATTTCGTGATGCTTTTTTTTAAAGATAACTTATGACAGATTTGTAAATCGTTAGCATATTACTTAATCATTTGTGAATGTATAGTCATGTTTTGTAAATGATTAGTTCATCATCATCTAATCACTTGTAAATGATTTATAACTTAATCTACAAAACATAGATAAAAATATTAACATGTCACTTATTAATCATCTATGAACGCATTGTCATGTTTTGTAAATGAATAGTTCATCATAAACAAATTACTTGTAAATGACTTGTAAATGAATTAACAAAACATACACAAATTATTATCATATCACTTATTAATTGCTTATGAATATTTTGTAAATGATTAGTTCATCATTAACTTAAAAATGACAACTGAACGGTATTATTTTTATATTATATTATAATGTTATTTTTACCGTTTTCTCCTTTTTCACAAAGCAGATTTACTTAAATGGTAAGTAGAGATAAATGAACATGACTTTGATAGTCTCAGTATTAGTATGTATGTATGTATGTATTTTTATCTTTAATGTCAGCAGAACTGGAGCTACATGAACAAAATTTGATAATCATGTTCTCCAGCAAATTTGAGATGTTCCCAAGAGCATTCATTTTTCCTTTTTTTAATTTAGCATTTGTATAACATCTTTTTCAAAATCCTAAAATGAACACCAAATTTAAATAAAATTTTGAATCCCAGATATTGAAGGTGAACATGCTGCATAGAACAGGTATTTATCATGGACTCATGAACATACTCCCCCTCCCCCCCCTTCCTATTAATTAATGCATTTTTTTTTTTTTGGATGATAGTGAAAGTTCATTTCTGTGATTTACCTTAAATTTTAATGTTTATTTTTTATAATTGTTTTATTTATATATCAAATTACGGAATTGGTGTAACATTTTGTGTTGTTGGACAAAATCAAAATCTGCTGATAACTGTATTAAAATTTAGAGAGATATGTCTAACAATCTGAGAAGATGTGTATTGTAATAGTAGAATGGATAATCAAATTTGATCTAATCGTTTTGTCACAAAACTTGTGTCAGACAAATTAAATTGTACAATTATGGTGAAATTCTTTGAAATAATTTTAATTTTTGTCATTCCACACTGCTCCATTTGACCCCTCTGTCTAGTTTCATACAGCTGATTTTAAATCTGTGGTTAAATTTTAAATATTTAAAGTGGTTTTTTTATTATTATTTAAATATTTCAAAAATGTTACTGTTACCTGATGGTCTTTAATTTACAGCGTTCATCCTGTAGTAAATCACTGAGCCACTTCACTCCTGATGGTCCAGGATCATTTCCTGTGAGATCCAGCTCTATCAGGTGTGAAGGGTTTGATCCCAGAGCTGAAGCAAGAGCTTTATAACCTTCTTCTGTGATCCTGCAGTTAGAAAGTCTAGAACAGAAATGAAAATATATAATTAACCTGATTAATTAGTTACTCTAGGAATGTCATGAACCAGGGGTGCCTGCAGGATTTTAGGAGAGACTCAGATTTATTTTTTTAAGTGAATGAAGGCCTCTGTAGACATGTAAAAAGACAATTAAGCCAGAAAATGTTAAAAGAAAAAAAAAAACATTGGAATGATCAGACATCCATCGCAAGTTTACATAGGGAAACAACTGAAAAACAGCACAGGTTGGACACTAAAACCGTTTCAGTGTGAATGGCCACTTATTAACAAGACTCAGCACAGCAGTAGCTAAACTTTTAAAGTTAACTTTTAAAATGAAGTCTTTCGTTTCAGTTGATCAGTACAGTTTGGTCTCTGTGTTCTTGTTTGTTTTACTGACTGAGAAACCACTTTAGATGATTCAGCGTAGGCGGAGGGTGAACCAGCTCCAGGTATAAGGCTAAAAGTAACCTCATGTTAGTGAAATTCATAAATTACGCACATCACAAACACATATTTTTGAGAGAAAGAGAAAACACACATCTGAGAGAGAAAGAGACACAGCTCAGGATGTGTGTGTGTATGTGTATGTGTGTGCTCGCGTGTGTGAGAGAGGGAGAAATGGTCACACAACCACGGCTTGTGTTCTGCAAACACATACGAGCTTCATCACTGTCTGTCACGTGACTCTGTTCCCCTCTTGGGCTTGAACTGATGGTAAAACTAACTACATTATTAACTGTTTGTACTTTCATTTTGAAAGCTGAAGCTCGCGATTATGGAAAGGGGCGTTACATTTCCGACGCGGCTTGTGGTGTTCAGCCAGTCAGAGCAGACTGCGCTTGTTGGAAGGAGGATCTTTGTAGAAAATGAAGCGTTTGAGAGAGGCAAGGGCATAGAGGACCTACAAAAATGTACAGTATTTGAAAAATAATGTGTTTTTTGAACATTAAAGCATGCAAATAGTATTCTGTTACACCAAATACACAAAATGATGATATTTTAAAAAAGCATCATATGACCCCTTTAATTCTGCTACAGTCACTACTGGAAGCTGATATGAACAACTGTTATTAATTATAATTAATTGTAACTATTTATATACATTTTCCTTTTGAGCTAATGTGCTACAGAATTGTTTGCTCTTGTCTTTATTTCCTCTTATATAAGCCTCTTACACGTTGTACCTATACTTATATAATTGCTATTATTGTTCATTAAAACTGAAATTTAACAAAAGAGGCAGTGGATCGCTACTTTCCGGCATACACCACACATATCAAGTAAGGGTACTGTTGGTGGTGGAAATGCAAGCTGGATCAGGGTGTCGGTCCCGAATCATACCGTACTGTACTGTACTGACAAGTACCTTTTGGTGGAAACAAGCCTTGGAGATATTTAATATGTTATACTTCAATTTACCTAAGTTTCTCCAGTTTACATTTCTCTTTCAGTCCATCAGAGAGCAACTTCACTCCTGAAGCTTTTAGATTATTATTGCTCAGGTCAAGATCCTTCAGACTGCTGGAGTCTGAACTGAGAACAGAAGCAAGAGCTGAACAGCTTTCCTCTGATAGACCACACTTACTGAGCCTGAAAATAAAACAAAGAAGTAAACTAGGAAATTCATCATTTGTCAATTTAATGTGCAGTTACATTTACACATTACACAAATGTACACATTCTTTTCATTTTGAATATCTAAAACAAAATCACAAATCCTGGCTGAGCTAAATTTTTGTCTGATTTCAAACAACTTACCTCAGTATCTCCAATTTACACTTCATGTTCTTCAGTCCACTGCAAAGCAGCTTCACTCCCGAATCCTGCAGAGTATTATTGTTCATGTACAGCTCTTTCAGATTGGAATCTGATCCAAGAACTGTAGCCAGAGCTGAACAGCTTCTGTCCGTTAAGTCACAATCATTTAACCTAATGGAGAAATTAATCAGATGATAATATTATTAGGCAGAACACATTTGCTATTACTAAATGCAAATATTAAACATTTTTAATAAAAGACAGATAAATAACATTTACTAAAAACAATCACATTAAAAAAACTAAAAAAAACAAATTAATGAATGCTTCACAATATGATCAAACAACATGCATTTAGAAAATTGGATTAATTTTAATTTCATGCTGATTTTAACACTAATCTATACTGTTAAGAAAGAAAACGTATTCTTGAAAAATCTAGACGTTATAATTTAACCATTGAAACCATTGAGTACTCCCACTTTCAACTGCTGTCTTTCCATCAAATTCCTTATGTCTAAATATTTGCATGGTCATAAAAAGATTTCAGAATTCATCCTTCATCTGGAGTTTGATTGACAGGTCATTTGACCAATCACAATGCAGAATATGCCATTTTGTCCAACAATCAAATCAGACAAGAGAGTAGATTAACGACTTGATCTTGAAAAATGGTGTGCATTGTGCATTTCTTGCTGTATCTAGCAAAGAGGAAGAGATGATCAGTTCAAATGGCGCTTGCACTGAGGTGCTACAGCGATCTGTCACGACACATTAAAGAGTCACAAACAGTATTTATTGTTTGAATTTGACAGTTTTTGTATTGTTTTATTTTTATTTTATTCAACAAAATTTGAAACCTGAGAATTTGTTTCATACCAAAAGTAACTTGCTCTGTCTTTCAGTGCATTATCAGTTTCCTCTTTGCTCTGTGATGTATTTTTTACTGCCTGATAACATGATGTGAGGCGTGAGAGCTTCATGGCTTGTCGGACATAGCAAATGCAAATAATGCATCTCATCTTAATGGACTGAGAAAGATTTGCCAGATCTTGCTGAGAGATGTAACTCCACTCTTCCACAACGGCACTTGCAACATATCTGGGAGTTGCCTACATATGGTCACATTTGGTCAGGCATTAAAAGGACTTTTTGTCTCCCACTAGCGCTCCCTTACTCATTTTCATTACAGACATTGCAGTATATTACTCTGGCATTCAGTAGAAAAGTGTTTTTTAATGTCCAAAGTTATTGGAACTGTGAAAGCAATTTTCTTCCACCTGTAAACTGTATGTGTCTTAAAGGGATAGTTCACTTTGAAATTAAAATTTGATATCTATCAGCTTACCCCAAGGGCATGCAAGATGTAGGTGTCTTTTTTTTTCTTCAGTAGATCCAATTTGGATATTTTTAGGTCAAACCGTTCTAGTCTGTCAGTCATATAATGGCAGGTATAGGTCACTGTCTCTATAAGAGGGAAAAAGAAGATGCACAGAGAAGTCCAAATTAAACAATTCCCTATCGTAACTACACATTGATGGCCTAAGACACGAAACGAGCAGTTTGTGTGAGAAAACGAACAGTATTTATATCGTTTTTTACCTCTTGTACACAACCATGTCCAAGTGATCTGAGTGCGCGCACGCATCCAGTGTGTGACATGTGTGCGCACGCTCTGGCTTAGTCTGCGCAAGCGCCGGAAAGCGCCGGAAGTGATCTCTCGCGCGTATACGTCACTCATTGTTTACACAGACCAGAGATTGTAGGTAAGATGTCAAAATCGTCTTCCATTGCGATGTCCTGTACGTCTAAATATATTTTGATCTTCACAGTGAAAGGTAACACTTCGAAATCTCTGTGTAAACAATGAGTAACGTATACACGCCAGAGAGATCACTTCCGGCGCTTTCCGGCGCTTGCGCAGACTAGGCCAGTGCGCGCGCACTCAGGATAAACACGTCACACACCGGATGCGTGCGCGAACTCAGATCACTTGGACATGGTTGTGTACAAGAGGTAAAAAAACGATATAAATACTGTTCGTTTTCTCACACAAACCGCTCGTTTCGTGTCTTAGGCCATCAATGTGTAGTGACGATGGGGAACTGTTTAATTTGGACTTCTCTGTGCATGTTCTTTTTCCCTCTTATAGAGACAGTGACCTATACCTGCCATTATATGACTGACAGAACGGTTTGACCTAAAAATATCCAAATTGGATCTACTGAAGAAAAAAAGACATCTACATCTTGGATGCCCTTGGGATAAGCTGATAGATATCAAATTTATATCGTTTTTTACCTCTTGTACACAACCATTTCCAAGTGATCTGAGTGCGCGCACGCATCCGGTGATATTCAAAGTGAACTATCCCTTTAAGGCCCCGATATACTTCAAACGAAGTTCGTTTTCGTTCTTCGTTTGGGGGCAAAAAGAAGATCGAAAAGGCTGAGTATACTGTTTTCGAACATTCCAACACCCCCGCGCTGCTGGAGGCGGGCTGTAGATTAATGTAAACCTGTGTCGCGACATTCGCGCACATGGCCTAAACACAACAACGATGGTGTATCTAGGTCTCTTATTAAACTAGATAAATGATTACACGTTTTTATATTTTATGTGTTGTCATAATTTGATAAAAACAAAGGTTTATTATTGTATGTTCTTTTGGAATTTAATTTATTGTATACCCTTTAAATTCGCTTATTGAAAGAACAACAGCAGCAGCAGTATGGTGTAACATTTATTTGAAACACATGTATTTGGTACTTGCCACCTTATATCTTTACTCTTTAATTTCATTTTTTTCATGGCTTTGGAAAACTTGCATCTGACATTTCTCTACGTCACTTTTTGCATAACTCCGGGTTGTCGACACCAAGCTTCATTGCACTTTCTTTCTAGGAATTAAATGCTTTCTCAGAATCATTAGTTTCCCCGCTAGTGATTGTACAGGTGCGGACATATCTGTGATAGTTCAGTTATTTGACACAGTGTATTTATGTTGCTAGTGACTTGGAGATGTTGTTCTCCTGCCTGACCTTTGTGTAATGAGAAACGAACTGGGGGGAAAAAGAAATCACGCGTCAAAGGCGGAGTTCCCGAATCCACCCAGCGATTGCATAATCACCACGGACCAATGGTAGCTCAAAGGTGTTTAGAAGCCAAAATGAACTCTCCCAGAAAGTTCGCTTTGGTGGGCTGTACTGAACTGCCAAAACGAACTTTGTTTCGGACTGATTTTGTTCAAAATGACGTCGAATCAGTTCGTTCTTCGATTTCATTTGAAATATATTGGGGCCTTTAAGGACTGTTCTACAGGTGCACAAGCAATGATTGTTTATTGTTCATTGAAATAGCATGAAAAATATTGTTTAAACCCTTTTTAATAAAAACATGTAAAGCTTATTAAACTTAGTTTGGTGGTGGGGAGGGCATGGTTAAGTTTTTTACACAGACAGTATGTATATAATTAGATTACTTGTCTATAATTAGATGTAGATAAATGCTTTTTTTCAGATAAAAGCAAAAAATAAAAATAAAAAATACTTTGACTTACATTGCTCTTTTGGAGGTTTTGATGACTGATGATAATCTAATGAGACACTCATCTGATTTCTTGAATTTGTTAATCTCGAACTCCTCCAAATCCTTCTCTGATGTCAACAACACAAAGGCCACAGCAGACCACTGGGCAGGAGAAAGATCAGCAGATGAGAGACTTCCTTTGCTAAGGCGTTTCTGAATCTCTTTCACCAGACTTTGGTCGTTTAGTTCATTCAGACAGTAGAAAAGATTGATGGATCTCTCTGGAGACAGATTATCCTCTAATTTCTGCTTGATGTACTGAATTATTTCCTTTTTGCTCTGGTCATTGTCGTCTTGCTGTGTCAACAGACCTCGTAGGAGTCGTCGATTGGACTGGAGTGACAAACCAAGGAGGAATCGAAGAAAAAGATCCAGGTGTCCATTATCACTCTCTAGTGCCTTGTCCACTGCAGTCTTGAGCAAATCAATCATGGTTTTGCTTTTGTTTTCCTGTTCTGTAGAGTCTTGATCAAACACATATTTCTTGTTGATGTCTAGAAACAGATGTGCATAAAGGGCTGCAATAAACTCTTGAATGCTCAAGTGAACGAAGCAGTACATGGTACCAAGAACGATCCCTGTTTCCTCCTTAAAGATCTGGGTACACATGCCTGAGTACACTGATGCCTTATAGACGTCAATACCACAGGCTTCCAGATCTGTGTCATAGAAGATCACATTGTTTTTTTCCAGCTGATGAAATGCCAGTTTCCCCAGTGAAAGTATGGCATCTTTATTCCTGAAAAATTCTGGTGTGTAATCGCCTTCATACTTTCGACTGCTCTGCAGGATCTGAAAGCGGAGAAAGTGTGTGTACATTTGTGTCAGAGTCTTGGGAGTGTCTTCAGTATTTGATTCCTGCAGTGTTTTGGAGGCGTCATCAGCCTGATCGTTTTTCAGATCATTAT
Source organism: Tor tambroides (assembly GCA_021397915.2). Taxonomy (NCBI): domain Eukaryota; kingdom Metazoa; phylum Chordata; class Actinopteri; order Cypriniformes; family Cyprinidae; genus Tor; species Tor tambroides. The sequence continues at coordinate 49,394 of JAFVLL020000209.1, forward strand.
TTCTTCTCTCCTCCAAAATGTTCTGGAGAACAGTGGCTGAAATCCAGCAGAAGACTGGGATGTGGCACATGATAAAAAGACTCTTTGATTTTTTAACATGATCAATGATTTCTTTGGCCTGATTCTCATCTGTGAATCTTTTTTTGAAGTACTCCTCCTTTTGTGCATCATTGAATCCTCGTATCTCGGTCACCCGGTCGATACAGTCAGGAGGAATCTTACTGGCAGCTGCTGGTCTGGTGGTGATCCAGATGAGAGCAAAAGGAAGCAGATTTCCTTTGATGAGGTTTGTTAGGAGAACATCCAGGGATGCTGGTGATGAAACATCAGACAGCATCTCATTACCGTCGAAGTTTAGAGGAAGACGGCATTCGTCCAATCCATCAAGAATGAACAGGACTTTGAAATTATTTCTCCTTGTAAGGTTCAGTCCTTTTGTCTCTGGGAAAAACTGATTTATAAGGTCCATCAAACTTTGTTTTTCTTCCTCCTTTAAATTCATCTCTCGGAAAGGAAGAGGAAATATGAAGCTGATATCTTGATTTTCTTTTCCTTCAGCCCAATCCAGAACAAACTTTTGCACAGAGACTGATTTTCCGATTCCAGCAACTCCTTTTGTCAGTACAGTTCTGATCTGCTTGTCTTGCTCAGGTGCTTCAAACAATCTTTTGCATTCAACTGGTATTTCTTGTGTTTCGTGATACCTGGAAACAATTTCAATCTGTCTTACCTCATGTTCAGTATTGACCTGTTCACTACAACCCTGAGTGATATAGAGATCTGTGTAGATGTTATTCAGAAGTGTAGAGTCACCTTGCTTTGCAATTCCTTCAAACACACATTGACACTGCTTCTTCAAGTTTGATTTTAGCCGTTGTTGATGAATAAAGTCCAGTATAGCTAAACATACAAACAGGAGAGAAAAAAGCAATATTCATCCTAATTGTCTCTCCTACAGTTACAATGTATCAATATGCCAGATTATAATCTGAGGGGCCCCTTACCTTCTAGAGTATTAGCAGTTTCATCTTCCTTCATCTCTCTAAGGAAGTAGAGTGTGAGATCAAGTGCTGCTTCTTTGATTTTGCACATATCCTTTGTAAAGTCTTTTACAAAGTATTGTGTGTTTTCTTTTTTCAGTATTTTCATAAACTTTTCCAGCTCCTCCTTCAGAAATGCGATTATTTTACTTTCAATATTCTTAAGGGGGGAAAAAAAAGGCAAAAAAAGTAATACATGTGGTTAAAAGTTTACATCTAGAACAAATTGCATACAAGCAACAGTAAGTTGTCAGGGCTCAGGGTTTGATTGCTCTCGCCTTTGTTTTGTTTTATTTTTTCCATGTGCCATTTCCACTTTTTCCTAATTTCTCCGCTACTTATTCTCTTGCATTGTGAGTGTGTTTTGTGCTACTCACATTCACACATTCTGTGTCTGTTGGTTATTTCTCTTTCTATTATTTCTATTATGGTTATTTCTCCACCCGCTAATGCTGTGGGTGTATGCAATCTCATATATTCAGTCACTGCCCAACTTCAGACTCGCCACCCCGATGCTTTGTACTTCATCTCCGGTGATTTAAATCAAGCGTCCCTCATGAAAACACTTCCTACCTTAACTCCATATGTGGATTATTACACCAGAGGTGTTAGGACCCTAGACTTCATGTATTCAAATGTTAAAGGGGCCTACAGCTCTTTAAATCTTTAGATCCATTCGGCCCCTTGTCAAACCCTTCCTTGATCCGTTACAGTTTGCCTACCAGTCTCAACTTGGAGTGGATGATGCTATTATCCACCTGCTCCATCAAACCTATGCTCACTTAGAGAAACCGAGGAGCTCTGTGAGGTTTGTGTTTTTTGACTGCTCTAGTGCCTTTAACACCATCAGGCCCAATTTATTGGAGGAGAAGTTGAAGAACATGCAGGTGTATACTCCCTTGGTCTCTTGGATTATGGACTACCTCACTGGCCGCCCTCAACACGTCCGCATACAGAATGGTGTGTCTGATACTGTTATCTGCAGCACTGGTGTTCCTCAGGGGACAGTTCTTTCTCCCTTCCTCTTCACCCTGTATACATCTGATTTTACTTACAACTCCGAATTCTGCCATCTCCAGAAGATTTCTGATGACACTGTGGTTGTAGGATGTATTCAAGGTGGTGATACCTCAGAGTATCAGATGGTAGTGGACAACTTTGTTACCTGGTGTGAGCTAAACCATCTACAGCTCAATGTCAGGAAAACAAAGGAACTTGTAGTGGACTTTAGGAAATCTAGGACCCCTGTCACTCCTTTGTCTGTCCATGGTGAAGAAGTGGAGATTGTTGCAGATTACAAATATCTGGTCCATATAGACAACAAATTGGACTGGACATTAAATTCAACTGCATTTTTCAAGAAAGTTCAGAACAGGCTGTATTTTCTGAGGAGGCTCAAGTCTTTTAAAGTCTGCAACACCTTGCTGTGGATGTTCTATGAGTCTGTGGTGTCTAGTGTCTTTTTCTATAGACTTGGTCGGTGTCGCGTCATAGCTGGAGGGTGGAGTCAGCGTGGGGGAAAACGATCCTTTCCCCCTCATTGGAAAAGCATGGTGTTGACCCAGAATGGCCTACATAAAATCATTTCTGCCACTCGACAGAGCAAGATACGTCGAAAAACCGAGCCGTATTGGGTCGGACTGTCCGTACGGTATCTGTGACTGGCCAAACAACCCAACGGAATGGCCAGAGATGTCGTTTCCCGACACTTTTTGTTACCTGATTGAGTCTCCAGGCAAGAGACGGCTTACTCCAAGCCTATATGTGACGGTTTGTGAAAGTAAACATCTGTAGTTTTGTTTTGCTTAATTTTAATAAAGTGATAAAGGCTAGAGTAAAAGCATGTCATACTTTTTTATTGATATTAAAAAGAATTTTAACATTGACAAAACATAGGCAACATTAAAGGTCTACTGAAGTGCCTTGAAATGCACAGTATTATGTGGTGTGTGCTAAACGTATAGCCTAATCATTTTTACAAATACATGCTGTAAAATAAAAATATAAAATAACATGAAAATATCCCTTACGAAAATTAACCGTGGTTACAACCACGGTTATAACCTACTTTTACTATAGTAATACCATTGTTAATTTTTTGTACGGGATTGTGTATAATAAAATGAAATAAATTATGACATTTACATCACAAAATATCAGAGAGTGACATTTATTTGATGTGAAGGAGGGTTGCTGTAAGCCCCATCAGAACTGGGTTGCGGTGCAGAGGGACGGGACTAATGACAGGTCATTGAAGGGTAGTCTAGCCTATCTGGAGTGCATATAAATATGAATATTAAGCTTGATACGTTTCATACGTTGTAGATCCGTAACTGCTGTTGGAGTTCTGATGTTGTGTGCTACCCGCTCAGACTGTGCAACCTCCATCTGTTCATTCGGCAGTAGCCTATATAAAACTTCAGACTGTTTTTTTTTTTAACTTATTGGAGGTACAGAACGCCACACAGCAACTTTTCGGCATTGCACCAAGCAAAAATCAATCGAAATCATAACAAAAATTAAGATCAAGCACCTAACAAGGTCTCCGCACGTTAATTCAAATAGTTTGTTTTCCCCCATGACCTAAACGGATATGACATTTTTGTGGGTGTTCCCAGCAATGCCGACCAAGTCAATGTGGTGGTCTGTTGGGGAAGTAGTATGAAGGTGGCAGACAGAAATAAACTGGACAAATTAATTAGGAGGGCCGGCTCTGGACTTGGCATGGAGCTGACGCTGGACTTATCGTGATCAGCATTTGTCATTCCATTGCGCCTCAGTTAACCTCATATTTGATCTGAATTGTCATTTTTATTGGTGTTTTTTTACATTATTGTTGTGTGTTTTGTTGTTATATATTTGTTGCTGCTGGTATATATTTATTTATTTCTATTATTACTACTATTAATTATTTATTCATTCTTCTTTTTGAGAGCAATATGTCAAGCAATTTCCCCCTGGGATTAATAAAGTTTTTGAATCTGAATCTTTCTGCATACCCTGTCATTGGCCCAGATAGTCTTATGAAATCCTGCTTTGCCATACCACTCTGGCCATCGGACTGCTAATGTGTTAACTGCTGGCTTCATCCCTGGCTCTGGTTTTTGGATTTTTCCTTCACCGCAGTCACTGTTTCAGACTGACTACTGGTGTTAAATCACTGATCATGGTCCTGATCTGCCTCTTTGCAGTCACCTGCTGCTCACCCATTTTTTTGTTTTTGTTTTTGTTAAACCCCCAGGGTAATCACCTGGGATTTTGAAACTTTGTTAATATATGTATTCATTATAATATAAATATTAAGAATTTGTAATTTTTTTCCTACCTGGAAGATGCAGAATAAGTTTTCTAGGCAATTCTTGGATATGGATGGCTCATATTGTACCCTGTTAACAAAGAATGTTTTTAATAAATAACAGAAAAAAATACACCAAAATATTGATGCAAATTATTGTCATTAGACTGCGGAGTTCAACAAATTGGCAAATTTTACAGTATATCTGACATATGCTGCTATCATTCAAAAAAGAAAATAAAAACAACAATAACAATAAGATTAGTTCTTAATATCACAAAAACAATTTGGAGCCAAAGCAGCATTTCCATCACATGTGCACAAATGTTTTGTTGTTGTTGATGTTGTTTCTTTGGCCGCTCTGCGACCCACCAGTTGAGAATTTAATGCAATAGTAAAATTCAATATAATACTCAATTCAAACTTTTATATAGAGCAAATATTGCAACTCATAAACTCTCCACACCTAGACTAACCATATCCAAACACCAAGGAACCAACACACTCCTTCAACAGACTACATGGAGACTTGATTCTTCATTGCACTTCAATATATTATCATAAAACCTAAAATTGAAACATGTTTGTATTTTGTAATGTCAGATGACAACAGTGTGACACCACATGCAATTTAATATCCCTTTCTATATATTTCTTTTTTCGCCAGATGTTCCTTTGCTTATCCTTCTGTTTCTTTATTTTTAATCTTTGTATTTTAGGGACTATTTTCATTGACAGAAGAAAATTTGTATTTTAACATACTAACTTGTCCACTGAATTTCTTGAATAGTTTGTATTTTTCATATTCATGACAAGTTTGAAAACCACTGTAATAGACAAGACACTGCTGTCATCAAATAAAATGAACATGTATTACACTGAACTACATTTGGGCTATATTTTTTTTCATTATTTAGAGAATATTTCTCAAAATGCAATAGAGCCCTTTTTCTATCTGAAAATGAAGGAAAGCAGTTTGCATTATCAGTCTCTGCCTTCACCCTTCAAAGAACTAATTTTTCCTGCTGGAGAAACATGACTTAAATCCATTCAATTAAATCCTTCCGTTGAGAAGATTAGAATGAGACATTGTTTGCTATGACATGGTTATAGCTCAAGGACCTTAGCTCTTAAGTGCCCTTTCGGGCCTCTGGTTGATCCATGTCAACATTTTTCAGGCTTATTCAGACTCTGGCAAAAAATGAATTACACATTTTGGCATGCTAGAACTTTTGTGTTGTAAATTAAACCGTGCAAAGTAAACTGTGGTATCTTGTGTCCCCACCTGTTGAGAAGAAAAGATGCCAGTTCAGCGACACTCTTTAATCCCTTCCCTTTATCATTTGATCAACAAAATAAACCAGTAGCTTACACACAAAATACCTTTTGGCAGATGATGTGTTTTTCTTACTGAATTTCAGTGGTTCACCTTTCGACTGGTCACTCTTCACAGACACAGAGCTTAACACACGTGAGCCTGATCTTACACTATAATGACACAAAGAGAGGAAATTGTTTTTTTGCATTTGTATTTGTTCATCTCATGACTACGGATGGATGTATTTACATATATACACTGTTCAATGTATATTGGCATTCCAAAGTACACAGGGCAAATGAAGGTTTAAGATTGTGAAAATCCAGAATGGCCCAAGTGTATTTAAGTGTGAAAAGCTCTAATGTTCCTTTAAAATGTTTTCATGGAAAATATAATATGAATAGTCTGCAATTAATCAAAGTCATCTTAATACAAAGAAATACAAGAAACACCTTTTGGCTGATGTTTTCAGACTGAAGTTTGGTTGACCACCACCCTTTGACTGGTCACTCTTAACAGACATAGATGTGGACACACTTGGGCCTGATCTTACACTAATGACACAAAAAACCAAGGGAACAAAACTGTTAAATACAAAGGTTCATCTGTATCTGTAAATCCAGAATGACCCAGGGTCAACTATTTTAAGTATTTAAGTTTTATTTACACTTAATCAAAGCGACTAACCTTCACATTTTAGAGAAACAAATACCTTTTGGTAAGTGTAGTTTTTTTCTTATTGAAGTTCGGCTGAAGTTTTGACTGGTCACTCTTCACAGACACAGAGCTGAGCACACATGAGGCTGATCTTATGACACAGAACAGAGAGGAAAAACACACTTTATTTATGGGAGATTCTACAATCTGTAAAAATATTTTTGTTACTTTATGTATTTATGCATTTATGCATGTATGTATTTGATTTATTTATCAATAAGGTTTTTTTTTTGTTCTTCACACATACACACACGCGCGCGCACAAACAATAAATAATAAATAAATAAAATAATTGAAAAATGCCTGCAAGATCAGTAGTTTAAAATGACTCTCTGAAAACAGACTTAGTCTTACCTCTGTTTCTCTGAGAGACTCATGTCAGACGGAAAGTCTTTTCCTCCCTCCTCTGACATACTGCAGCTAAATAGCCAGTACAAACATCAACACTGGTTTGTGAAAACAATCAGCTGTTCAACATAAGCTACAAAAACCAAACAGTCGTAATCACTTCACATCACTTGTAATCATTTCAGATCAACATTTACATTCAGTAAATAAACATTAGGGTAAACGTACCTATTAAGCTCACATACCTATTAAGCACACTTCCATTTTTGAGATCAGATTATAAAAAGAAAAATCATTTATTATCCTACTTGATGTCTTAACCAATTGATGTGTTTGTTACTATATACTTCCTATAATTTCAAGTCAATCAGATCATTGCACACTGAGATATGAGTCTCCGTGTGTTCACACTGTCTGGCGGCCATTTTGAAAGCTGTCTAAAAACTTTCACCAAAAGAGGAGTCCCTTAAAAGTGTGTTTTTTAGATGTTTAAACCTTTATTTTGGGTAAATTTCACTACTTATTGTGAAATTAAGAGATTAATGTTCAGACTTTTGCATATTATAACATGGAACATAGATGTGGGAAATAATTACATTAGATCCAAAAGATAGTTTTAGCAACACAGCTCAGATGCTACAGAACACAGTTAGCTGACTAGCTGTATATGATTGTGTGCTACACTAATATATTACTTCACAGGCATTACTGGCTTGTACGTTTACATCCATAATATTATAAATTTACAGTTTATTGCTGGTCTGTGGTTTTGCAGTGCTGTAATTTTTAAAGGCTTCATATTATTATAAGGTGAGCTTAAAGGGTGCACTACTATGAAAATCACACAGCTTCAGTGTGACATCAATAAGAAAAAGTATAATTTCATAGAAATTGTTAATAATAGTTGTTCATATTAAAATATGTATGAACTTAATACATGACCCAGATTATTTATTAAGAAAAATCTTGTCATTTTAATAAATATTACATGAAATGTATTAAAAATTGTTGCTGCTCCAATTAAGCCCAGTGTGCTGTCTTTAAACTCTTCCACATTATGTAAATACTTCATAAACAGACTTTAACTTAAAGTGATAACCATCAGTTAATATTTAATCTTTAAAAAATGTCTAATACCTTATTTTATCAGATTTAAGATGACAAAATCGAGACATAACTATAGTTTATGGCCAAAGATGTAAGAGGCATGTCGTCCATCAGAAACCTGTTGTATCTGTCCAGGAAATAAAGCAACTAAAGGCTGTAATACACTACACAGCTATTAAAATGTGAACAGATTTTTAAAACACCAGGCATCATACACTTAACGACTTTGTAAATGGTCCCAAAGGAAAACTGGCTATCATACACTAAACGACTGAGGATCACACACTAGCAGACTTTAAATTCCTTCTGATCACAACAAACTGTTTCTGTGTTCATCCCCATGAATGAAATGTTTTATTGGTGTGTTTTATTTAATTTTTGAATATGTGTTATTTAGCTGAATGTGGACTAGTCTAGATGTTGCAATGTGCTTAAATGACACTTCACTATGAATATATAACTGATCAAATTGAATGCCTTGTTGCTTGATTTTAGTGGGGTTTTTTTTTTGTTTTGTTTTTTATTGGCTTTGTACCTTCAAATAAAACATTTTTCAATTATTCTTTAAAGGTTTTTTAAAACAAACAAGAATTTTTAATACAACATGATGTGAGCTTAATGGGAATGGGGTGTGCTTAAACTTTTTGTACCGAAACCAATATCTTGTGCACTAAAAATATCTCAATATAGATTTTGGTGAGCTTAATAGGTACGTTTACCCTATACGATGACACTGTGCTACTATGGAGGACCAAACCTGCAGAAATTAAAAACAAACAAACAAACAAAAAGGTTTGGTCTTCCATATTGGCTACTACAGAGGGGATAGAGGGGGTAAACTATCTGTTTTGAAGTTTTTATATAATTTACTCTCATATTCCCTCAATTTTTATTACCTTGGTGCATTATAGTTCATTTGAATTTGATCATTACTTCATGTTAAAAATTATTTATTTCAGATGATCCACCAATAATTTATTATTTTAGCAAATGTATGCAAGATGGGCTATTCTATAGACCTACTAAAATATTTATTTATTTATTTTTTTTAATAAATAAAGTAATTTACATTTAAAGGACATCAGTGCAATGGTTAAGGTGAAATGTTAAAGGGAAAGGTCTGATTTATTTAAATTGTTTCTTAAACCTTCAGTTTACCTTCAATTTACCTTACCTTCAATTTACCATTTAAAAGAGAGTATCTTTCGTGCCTGCACCACGTTCTGCCACAGCAACACGTTCGGTGATTTGTTTAATCAGTCACCATATTTTATTTACATTTATTTTTTATTTACAGAATTTATATATGTATGAGCACATAACTCATCCCCACCCCTAAACCTACCCATTTGTGTATTATGAAAAACACAATTAAACACATCAGAAAACTGAAAAATGCAAGATAGGTATAAACGGAGGTCGGACCCAGCTCCAAACGGGTTGGGCCTTGTTAATATGCCCTCCACCAAACCCAACCCTAAACCTACCCTCCCTCTTGGAGCTGTCCCAATTTGCGGCACAAGTCCCTCCCACTTGGAGGTCTCCGGGCTGCAGCAAAACTATTGCACTCAGAGGACACATTCCAAGGTTAAGGCATCAAGGCATGTCCGCATCCAAACTTCCTGTCTCATGAGATACCTTAATCGATTTTTGAAGGCAGCTTACATGTATTTGTCTCTGCCTTTTGATATCCCACAATTCATTGGTTCAAACAACCGTGATGATGGGTTCTCTTCTAAAATGTTTGATTTTTATTTCTGATATCATGTGATTATGTGTTTAAATTATGTGTGAATATTCCCAAACACTATCAGTGTGTATATATATATATATATATATATATATATATATATATATATAGGTATATGTGTGTGTGTGTGTGTGTGTGATTCACATTTCCAAAAATAAATAATTATAAATAAATAATCTAAAATACATGTATAAATGGATGATAAACACGGATTTCGTATGGAATTAAATAGCAAGCACTTTGGGTGTCTAATCTATTTTCATTCAAAATCAACAGAGCTGAAATTATATCATGTTTATTAGCAACACAGCGCATGAGTGAGAATAACACGAAATCCATCTTTAATCTGGTTTCTACTACGAGAGGGCACTGACTGCGCTTATTTCACTCCTCCCCTCACAACAGCCGCCTATACATTCTCACCTACATTTAAGGCAAGGCGAGGCACATCTCGAACGAGCCTGCCTGTTTACTAGTCTGTGCAAGTTCAAAATTGGCGCCCAAAAAAGCAAGCTCTGATTGTGAAATGGCATTGGCTCTTGTGTGTTTTGTGACTGATTGCGACATTACGTCAGTTTAGATTTTGAAATGGCATAAGACAGGTCCAAACTCGGTCCTGGAGGGCCGGTGTCATGCAGAGTTTAGCTCCAATTTGCCTCAACACACCTGCATGGAAGTTTCTAGTATGCCTAGTAAGACCTTGATTAGCTGCTTTAGGTGTGTTTAATTAGGGTTGGAGCTAAACTCTGCTGGACACCGGCCCTCCAGGACAGAGTTTGCACAGCCCTGGCATCTTGCGTTTCATGACCGGTGGTGTCGTGTGTATTTTCATCGATTTTATTTTTTATTTTATTTTTATGAGACTGCGTGCGTTCACGGAACAAGATTATTTCAGTGATTAAAACCTTGCGTTTCATTCTATAGTTTCTTCATATTTGATATCGCATGGCTTCGTAAGCTTTGGAATGCAACAAGACTTCGTAATAGTTTGTGGTCAGTTTTTGCAATAAATATGTCTCTTAATGCCTGTGTTTTACGTCGTTGCGAAGTGGGTAAAGGTTTGGTTTAGAGTAGTAGGATAGGTGCTCCAAAATATGTATAATAATAAAAATGTGTTTATGAAAAAATAATTTCTAGTTTCACAAATGTGAAGATTCGCTGAATACCCTGCCTGTGCGTTAAATACTCCCTATTGAAATGCATAAGATTGAAAGTCGTGCTGAGTGACACGAAAAAAGGGAAATTCGTGTCCATGAACACGAAAATAATAGATTAATAGTAGAGCATGGCGCTAGCAACGCCAAGATCATGGGTTCGATTCCCGGGGAAAGCAAGAGCTGATTAAAATGTAAAAAACAAACAAACAAAAAAAAACTGTACCTTGAATGCAATGTAAGTCGCTTTGGATAAAAGCGTCTGCTAAATGCATAAATGTAAATGTAATTAAATTTCGACATTGTCACAAACTGCAGTGAGACTGGGTTGCATTCGACTTTCTCCTTTAAATCACGCTTCTAAAACCTCTTAACCCCAAATAACTGTAACAAGGGAAGTATTAACTTACTTGCAGTTGTACGACGGTCTCCCGAACCAAGAAGAGATGGTTTTTGAAACACTTTAGATAAGACACACCTGCGCGTTTTTTCCCCACCCTTTCCCTTTCCCTTTACTCGGGGTACAAACCATATTTGGTAATGTGGTCTGTGGTTAAAAAAAAAAAAGAAAAAGAAAAAAGCCTCTGCTTCATCAACTGATTTTTTTCCATCAGATAATCAAAGATAGATTTAAGATAATTTAAGATAATCAAAATATTAAATTTTGACATCAGCATTTTTATTCTTTAGTCATTTTTATATTTTTAATTCTTTAGATTTATTTGAATATTTTTAATATGTGATTTGCAATAGCCTATTTAAATACAATTTATGGTTTACCAATACCTGCAAAAATAATGCTGTTGACCATCCTCAAATAGTATGTTTTTACTGTGTTGTTAAGAAAAACAATGACAATCGGTGCACCCTTAACAACAGTAAATATAGGTCTGGGGCCTGTTTCATAAAACAAGTTTACCAAATAAGCTAGGTTTATTTTAGTTAGTCTGACTTGTTTTGAACCAAATCAACTGACAATAAGTTAGACTAAGTGAAATAAACCTGGCTTATTTGGTAAACTTGTTTTATGAAACAGGCCCCTGGCTACTGCTAAATGAAACATTTATGGATGAGTCTACTTCAGCACGTGATTATCCAAAATATCTAAGGCACTTAATAAAGCAAGCTATTTATTTATTTATTTATTCTAGAAACAAGACATGATTAGAATCTATATTAAGTGCAGCTTTAATTAAACATGTAAAGATGGTAGAAAAAGAGAGAGAATTTCCCCTAACTAAACTCTGAACACAAATTATTTCAAATGAGAAAGGGCACACACAAATCGAGACATGCACAAAAATTTGTTAACATGACTTCAAATGGATACTGACAGGAATGAATGAATAAATAACCATTTCTATTTGTTCTCCATATGTGTCAGTGATGGAAGGGGATTCTATCATTAGTTCAAATAAACAAAACAATAAGAGCGTGTTTTATGGTGACCGTGTTTATAAACATTTGACATATTAAATCAATATAATTCAGTGTATACTTCAATGTGCATAAGCATTTTCCACAGTCTAATGCTCTTTTCACACAATTAAACGTTCTCAAATATATTTCTTAATTAGGATAATGAAATTAACATTTGACTTTTACTCGGACAACAGCAAGAAAGCACAGGCTTGCAAAATGGGGGGAGGACCTGCACCAGCATCACTGACAGATGAAGAGGAGGAATGAAGGACCTCCTGACATACAGTAATCAGCTTCATTTAAAAATAATAATAATAATTCCTCTGCATTTTTATTATTTTTCAAATTATCTGCCAATGGGGTAAGGAAAATAATATTGTTTTGGGTTTATATTATTATTATTTTTTACCATCTTGGCATTTATATATGTCTACAGTATATTAGAGTGGTCCTCAAGAGAATGCCAAAACTAAAACTTTCTTCTGGTGCATTTTGATAAAATGTGGGTTAAATATTGTGTTGTGCAAGTCCAGACAGTCCATGCAGGTGAGCCGTGACTGTTCACGACTGCTGCAAATATATATAAAAAACAAACAAACAAACAACATTTCAGTAATTCTGACTTATTTTTGCTTGATTTGGTTTCCGAAAGCGAAATTACCATAGCTCAAGAGGCAAAGCATTTCAAATAAAAGTGCAATTTGTATTAGGCCATTTAAACATGTATGTGTGTGTGTGTGTGTGTGTGTGTGTGAAGATTGCTGTGATGCAGCTTCAAGAAACAACATTTGAGATTTGTCTTAATGTTTCTGTAGGAAACGTCTTTAGAAATCCTTCAATGTTTATGCACAATCTAAATGTCTGATAATATTACCTTAAAAAACACACACACACACACAACAAATTCCTTGTGTGTCTGCGCACACTTGGCGAATAAAGATAATTCTGCTTCTGATAATAATATTACATACTGGTCAAAACAACAACCAACTCATTTTCACCAGCAGAGGTCAGTGTCACCTCACACTGTAAAAAATTTCAAGCGGTTTCAGCTTATTATTTTGTAACTAGTTCCACAGAAATTTTACGTTCAGTCAATTTCTGACTTCAAAGTGTTGCCTGACTTGTTATTTTTTTAGTTGGCTCAACCTTTACTGAAATTTTATAGCCTAGTGCACGTGCACGTGTTTTTATTAGTTGAGTCAACATAGCTAATTGTTGACTGGATTTGAAAATAACCATTCATTCAATGTTTTTCATATATATATATATATATATATATATTTGTGTAGACTTAATATAATATGTCCTCTCAACTAAGGCCAAGCAATAAAATTAGCTCAACTTAAATATTTTTGCCCTTCCAACATTTTTGTTCATTTGATTTTTTACAGTACAGGTCTGATCGTCAACAATCGAATATTTAATGAGCCTTGTGCAACATTTCTCCAATACTTCAGGATTTTCTCTTCTAACTGATTCTCTATTTTTCCTTGTTTCCTCTGCTAGATTAATATTGCTATGCACCTTAACTGAAACTTTAGCCAACACATTAAACTGCTAAGCCAAATGTGATCAGTACCGATCACAAGACAATTGATTATAATTCTCCATGTACTCTTGCCATATCCTCAGAAGCTACAGTATATTGGGTCTGTGATACTGGATATTTTTGCAACTTATAAAGCTTTAAAATATGTTTTTAATTTGCATATTAAAACTAGTGTAGAAAATGGCAAATTTAAATTATATAATTGAATTTTCATTTCATTTTAAATTATATTTTTTAATTAAAAACTTCATGGAAAATTATGCAAATGTGTCTTGCTAACTGCTAATGACAGGTTAGCTAAGAATAGCAAGGTCATTAATTGACAGAAGGCTGAAATATCCTTTGGTGTGACAGATAATAACCACACTGTAAAAAATTTCAAGCAGTTTCAACTAATTATTATTTAGTAACAAGTTCCACAGAAATTTTACGTTCAGTCAATTTCTGACTACAAAATGTTATCTGAATTGTTATTTTTTTAACTGGCTCAACCTTTAGTGAACTAGTTTTATAGTCCATTCAGCTAAAATGTTTTAATTGGTCAAACATTTAGAAGACTGCAGCAAGTTGTGTCAATTAAAATTTAACCATTTACGCCATGAGTTTTATATGTTACCTCAACTAAGATTTATTATTTGGGCATCATAAGAAATTGCTGGGGAACTACATAAACATATATTTTTATAGTTTAACAAAATGATTAACTGATGTTTATCAATCACTAAAAACACACACTTTACAACACATAATAGCCTTTTTTTTAATAACAATCTCCATTTCTAAAATTTTTCATACAGACTAAACATACAGGAATGAAGAAAAAAAAGTCACCTACGTCTTGGATGGCCTGATGGTCCGTAAATTAACAGCAAATTTTCATTTGTGGGTGAACTATCCCTTTAAAGCTCCAGTTGACAAACATTACATCTGTAATACAACTGCAAAATTCAGTTTAAACTTTGTTTAATGAACTAAGAAAAAAACTAAACAAGCAAAACAAAATGTTAGCACACAAACATTTACAAATATTACTCCTGTTCACAATTATATCTTTAAAATGAGGCAGAAGTAAAAAATAAATAAATATAAATTAAACCAGGTGTTACAGTATATAAAATCGTCACCTTTATTTACATAGCGCTTTATACAATACTGATTGTGTCAAAGCAGCTTTACAGAGTCAAACAGGAAAATAGTTTGTCAATAATGCAAGAGGACATTAACAAGTCATTTTTCCAGTTAAAGTCAGTTCATTGGTTCAGTGTTGACATCATCCAGTTCAGCTCTCTTCCAATAATGTCTGTGCAATCAGCCAAGTGTCCCCAAATAAGCAAGCCAAAGGCGACAAGGACTCAAAACTCCATCAGTGACAGAAATTGAGTTGAAAACCTTGGGAGCAAACAAGCACAGTCGGGGGGCACTTCTCCTCTGGCCAGACGAAACCAGCACGGAGTGGTTTAATTCTAGGATGCAGCACAGGTCAGATTGAGCAGAGGACTTGTCTGGTTCTCGTGGTCTTGTCCCGATGGCTGACGGGGTCTTCACTGGGGATCTGTCTCTAGAGCTCATCTAGCTGACATGGTCTCAGCTGACATTCAGGGCAGTAGAGGTCATCTCTAGGTGCTGATCCACCATCTGATCTGGATATGGACTGGATCTGGGTGGCTACATTCACCTCGGAATAAGAATGAAACAGACTAATATTAGCGTAGATGCCACTGAGAACAGTAAAGCACATTATAATTGTAGTAAAAACTCTAAACATTTACACACATTACCTGGAATGAAAACAATAAACTCCTAGTCTTGAAAGTACACACACAGTATGTAGTTGCAGTGGAGCGGTCTGGTCACGAGCCAGTGTTTGGTGCCTTGGAAGAACTGACTGGGTTACATCTGAAATCTTGCAACGATGACAGAGCACCAATGAAAACTTTGGCCACATCCTGATGGAGAAAGAAAAGTAAATTTCAAGTTCAAAAAAATGAAATGATGCCTTTTAAATCATTTACAATGTATCAATATCAGTTAATTAAATTTGTGATGAAACAGAAGTTGCAACCTTTTTTTTTTTTTTTTCATTCCACAACAGGGAGCATTGATGCTGACTGGATAATAAAACAAGTACATTTTATATTATAGGGCTAAGTTACCCCAAATAGCATAAAAATAATATCAAAATATAACGGTCCTGCCTGTTGCTGATAAATACCAATGGTGACATTTTAGAAATTGATTGATCAGTTGTCCCAGTGTTTACTGAGCCACGGTCTTCCCCAGTGCGTGTGCACTATCTAGTGATTCACTACATAGGGAACTGATTGAGATGCTTTGAACGGCCTTGTGAAACGATTCAGTTGTTCATTTTCGTTCGCAACGACAAACTTCTCTTCCGAAGCGCCATTCACGAGACCAGAAACGCCGTGTAAAGTTAATCCACCCCAGTTGATAACAGCGACATTTCACGGTGGCTTCTGGCTTGTTGTTAGTCACGTTTAATGCCGTCTTTTTACTTCACGGTACAATTGCAAAAGTTTACACACGCAAAAACCCATTCAACACGCCCATGTTAAAGGTGCTGTATGTAGGATTTTGACTCTACTAAAGCATAAAAATACCATAATATGTTTGCAGATATTTAAGAAACATGCTAAGTTAACACATGTTTATCTGAAAAACAATGCTACAGTCAGTTATTCTCCTTTGAAAATGTGCATTCCAGCCCGGAATGTCTGTGTTTGTTATGGTTTGTGAAACCCGCCCACTCCCCATATAGACAAAATGGCATGATCATAACACCTCTGTGAATATTCGACTGTGAGATTGATAATCGAACCAGGCTCCTCCTATCGAAGCATTGAATCTTTGACTATTCGGGGTCACCCCTAATGAGTATAGAAGCCCTATGATTACAACGACCATCATTTGAAGTGTCACAAAATTCTGAAATTAACGTACATTATGGGATTTTTTTTCATTACTGATCGTACATCATACAGAGGTCAAAATTATCATACAAATACATTAATTATTGTACGTCTGGCAACACTGGTGTGATGTAACGTCAGGTGGCGCACTATTTACAGCAATCCTGTATTATTGCCTGCCTGGCATATTACAGTCAGGTTACAGCAACTCCAAAATACACTATAAAATATTCCCTCTCAGTCAAAATTACACAGAATGCAATATAAATTACGGTATTTTACTGTAATGTATAGGCTAAATGTGTTTTTGTACTGTAGGTATTAACAGTACTGTGCTGCTAGGGTAAACATACCTATTAATCTCACCAAAATCTACATTGAGTCATTTTTAGTGCACAAGATATTGGTTTCAGTACAAGAAGTTGTTAAAATAAAATATGAACCTCTCACACAAACATATTTAATTTTATTTTAAATGACAAAAGCATTTCAACTAAGATGTACATTAAATGCAAAAAGTCTGGCTGTGCTTAATGGGTACATTTCTGTACCCTTTAAGCACACCCCTGTTCCCATTAAGCTCACATCATGTTTTTTTAAAGAATCTTGTTAATTTTAAACAACCTTTTTAAAATAATAATTGAAGAAAAAAAATGTATTTGAAGGTACAAGTCAATCACAAAAAAAAGAAAAAGAAAAAAAATAGAACACTAAAATCAAGCAACAAGGCATTCAATTTGATCAGTTATATATTTATAGTGAAGTGTCATTTTAAGCACATTGCAACATCTAGACTAGTCCACATTCAGCGAACAAACTATTTACAAAGTTTATAAAGATTAACTTATGTGTCAACCATCAGTTAATATTTAAAGTCTGTTTCTGAAGTATTCACATAGACATTCAATGTGGAAGAGCTTAAAGAGAGCACACTGAGCTTAATTTGAGCAGCACCAATTTGTAATAAATTTCATTATTCATTAAATTTCATTATTTATTAAAATTACAAGATTTTGCTAAATAATCTAGGTCATGTATTAAGATCATACATATTTTAATATGAACAACTATTATTAACAATATCTATGAAATTATACTTTTTCTTATTGAAGTCACACTGAAGCTGTGTGATTTTCATAGTAGTGCACCCTTTAAGCTCACCTTATAATAATATGAAGCCTTTAAAAATTACAGCACTGTAAAACCACAGACCAGCAATAAACTGTAAATTTATAATATTATGGATGTAAAAGTACAAGCCAGTAATTCCTGTGAAGCAATATATTAGCGTAGTCAGCTAACTGTGTTCTGTAGCATCTGCACTATGCTGCTAAAACCATCTTTTAGATCTAATATAATGTAAAACCTCCTATAATTTCAAGTCAATCAGATCATTGCACACTGAGATATGAGTCTCCATGTATTCACACTGTCTGGCGGCCATTTTGAAAGCTGTCTAAAAACTTTCCCCAAAAGAGGAGTCCCTTAAAAGTCTGTTTTTTAGACGTTTGAGCCTTTATTTTTAGTAAGTTTCACTACTTATTGTTAAATTAAGAGATTAATGTTCAGACTTTTGCATATTATAAAATCCTGGAACTTGGATGTGGGAAATAATTACATTAGATTCAAAAGATAGTTTTAGCAACATAGCGCAGATGCTACAGAACACAGTTAGCTGACTAGCTGTATAAGATCGTGTGCTACGCTAATATATAACTTCACAGGCATTACTGGCTTGTACTTTTACATCTATAATATTATAAATTGACAGTTTATTGCTGGTCTGTCATTTTACAGTGCTGTAATTTTGAAAGATTTAATATTATTTTGAGGTGAGCTTAAAGGGTACACAACTAAGAAAATCTCACCGCTTCAGTGTGACATCAGTGAGAAAAAGTATCATTTCATAGATATTGTTACTATTAGTTGTTCATATTAAAATATGTATGAATTAATACATGACCTAGACTATTTAGTTAGCAAAATCCTGTCACTTTAATAAATATTACATGAAATTTATTAAAAATTGTTGCTGCTCCCATTAAGCTCAGTGTGCTCTCTTTAAGCTCTTCCACATTGAACGTCTGTGTAAATACTTCAGAAACAGACTTTAAATATTAACTGATGGTTGTCACTTTAAGTTAAGTTAATCTATTTTCTATGGAATCAGTCAGCTCAAATCTGCAGACTGCCTCTGATCTTTGGCAACTAGCATAAACTTCCTCAGACTGTAAATCTGTGGAAAATCGGGGCAAAAATCGTGTAGTGTATTCCAGCCATAAGAGACTATAGATAATTTTACATCCATGTAATAAGAGGTTTATAATGAGGCTAGTTTCTGTGTTCATCCCCATGAATTAAATGTTTTATTTGTTTGTTTTATCTGATTTTTGAAAGTTACTTAGCTGAACGTGGACTAGTATAGATGTTGCAATGTGCTTTAATGACACTATATGAATATATAACTGATCAACTTGAATGCCTTGTTGCTCGATTTTAATGTTCTGTTTATTTGTTGTTGTTTTTTTTGTTTTTGTGATTAACTTTGTACCTTAATTTTTTTTACAATTATTCCTTAAAGATTTTCCTGAAATAAACAAGATTTTTTTTTAATAAAACATGATGTGAGCTTAATGGGAACAGGGGTGTGCTTAAAGGGTACAAAAATGTAAATTGAAATGTTTTTGTCATGTAAAATAAAATTAAATATTTTTGTGTGAGAGATAAATATTTTATTTTAACATAACTTTTTGTACTGAAACCAATATCTTGTGCACTAAAAATGTCTCAATGTAGATTTTGGTGAGCTTAATAGGTGCGTTTACCCTATAACTTGTAACGTTAGTAAGTTTTAACTTAAATCACGCTTACAAATATGTAACCTGTTAATAATTTCCCCCAAATAACTGTAATCGTTGAAGTATTCAAACTTACATGCAGTAGTTCAGACCATATATATCTATGGTTCAGACCGTCTTGTTCAGCAGAAACAGAATCCAAGTCTTTAAAACACTTTCGACACTGATCGCTGTTAAACACGCCTCCTTCACGATTGTTGTTTGTCACATGATACGACTCTATCTTGCAGAAAATCAGAGTCCAGTTTGTCAGCAAAGGCTTTAGTGCATCACCGCCACAGGAGAGGAATGTGAAGCACATACACCCGTCTCCCTCTTCCTTCAAACGACAGATCCCACTCTTTCATGAACACCAGATTCAAGGACTTTCAAGAAGCGTGGGAACCCTCACTAGCGCCACCTGCCATTACTTCCTGTTCCCCCTCTCCTGCAGACACCGCAGAATCTTCTCGATTCAACTCGTAAATTTGTAAACTTTGAAGGTTTACATTTATGCATTTAGCAGACACTTTATCTAAAGCGACTTATAGTGCATTCAGGCTATACATTTTTTTTTATCAGTATGTATGTTCCCTGGGAACTGAACCCATGACTTTTTGCACTGCTAATGCAATGCTCTACCACTGAGCCACAGGAACACATTTAATTTTATAATTGAATAATGACAGAATTGAATAGTGACAGAAAAATGAAATAAAATAATCCCAGCGAAACATATAAATATGAAAGGCAATAATTATTATATAACAGAATCATATACAATCCTATTTTTATTTGAAGAAATTTCACTACACTCCTTTCATTACAACAAAATTCAGTTAGCCTGTAGGTGATGAGTAATTAAGATATAAAATGTATAATTCATTGAATTAGTTCAGAACTAAAAAAAATAATTTCAGTTCTTCATACAAACAGAATATTCCCAGTTATTTTTTATCTTATTTTCTGAATTGACCAACTCTGTTCACTTTTACAGGCCACTGTGATGTAGATACATGTGCTTTTCACAATCTGTCATTTAAAGTTTATATAATCTTGAATCTAATGTCTATTAAAAGAGAAAAATTGAGCTTTTAACTAAACTGATGTGGGTTTGAAAAAACAAAACAACACTTAGCTGAAATTAACATTTTTATCATTGTACAATCAATAAATCAGCTATAATTTACATATTTTAAATCCTACATTCAAGGACATATTAGATTGACTAATGCATTTAGAGTCTTCATAATTTACTGGTTTTCTGTACTACTCTTACTCAACATTTAAAAGTTTTTTTAATTTTTTTTTTTTTAATGTAATTTAAGTTTAAATGACAAATTCCACAGCTGTCTTATTTACTGTCAATGTCATTAATTCTCTGATATTTACAGCTAATCTACCCATTCCTGTCTTCATCACTGTCCTCAAAATCCTGCATCAGGAGGATCATCAGTCAAAATGTGTACAGTATGTGCTATTTAAAAAAAAAAGTAGTTTTCAGTCAAACTACAGAAACTTGCAGTGATAGACAAATCAAAAGGTCCCACATGATGTGCCACATGCTCCATTTATTGCTGGTCGTAATGATTTCAGAAGAATCCACAACAAATAAAAAAAATAACATTGACTGGCAAATAAATGCTAAGTCAACTGACAGTAAAAATTAAGAACATACTGCATATTGCATATCTGATCAGCATGGGACAATAATTCAAAGTGACCACAGCTTTATTAGAATACCTAAAGAAACAAGTCTGATTTTTCTACATCAACACTTCACACACACTCCATCCCAGTAGGTGGTGTTATTGTTTTATTGTAGGATGAAGATTCTTGAGTTCAGTTTATTATGAAACTCAGCCTTACATTGTCTTATCTGAGGGCAAAAGGAATCAGTTTAACCACAGAATCCCAATCACACCGACATGAAACTTTCTATACCATTGAACGGAAAGTGGGTTTTGAGAGTTACCATCCTGTTGCCTGCTGTCCACTACATGATTGATGAAGACTGTTCTTCCTCCTCTGCTCTACCTGTAAATAAAAAAAATATATATATAATTTGTGTGAATACTTAGCCAACATTTCTGTTTGGCAACATCTCACCAAAAATCCCTGTTCTGAAACATTACTGTTCTCAAAAATTTAAAACTTAAATTTTTCATTATGTGCTGATATTCTCAGTTGAGAACAGAGTTCATATTGAATATGTGATGAACATTTTAGATTCTGGTTACAGACATCACACCATCATATTAATTTCTCCTCACAGACACAGTACTATAGTAAAGCTCTTCTCAAGATCCTCACCTGATGCTGACTGGTCCTGTACTGCTGATTTTACAGGTTCCTGAGCTTTAGAGAAGGATGTAATCCATCCACCAAAGCTACTAATGAGGTTCACACCAGCTCTCCAGCTAAACCAGTGTTCTCTCTCAAGGCTATGAGGAGGAATTAGAAGAGATTATGGAACAAGTTTCAAATTAGCAACTTTTATCAAATTAGTAATTACTTTTTTATTGTTTTTTTTTCTGTTGGTGTTAGCATGACTACGACAAAAAGATGTTTATTTACCTCAGTTTACAGTTTGAGTCTCGTAGCACATCATTGAGCTGCTTTGTTGATTTTCTTATGTTATTGTTACTCAGATCAAGCTCTTTTAAAAACTGCTGTGCTTTTGTTTCAGCCAAAGACTGAGCCAAACAAGCAACATCTGAAATGGCACAGTCATTTAGGCTAAAAAGAGACAAACAGAAAGACAGAAGAAGAGAGATAATATTATTTTCACATAGAGTCCAAAATTCTCTTTCTAAGGCATGATCATTTACCTCTGCTAAGCAACATTTTGTGGCCAAAATCAGTCATCTCAAAGGAAGAGATAGAGTTTAAAGTGCCTTAGTTTAAACTTGAAGCGATTGCTAATCATTTTGATTCTTGTGTGAATGTTCCTCACCTCAATCTCTCCAGTTTACAGTTTGAATCCTTCAGTACGTCACATAAGTGATTCACTCCTGTGTTTTTCAGTTCATTCCCACTCAGGTCCAGTTTTCTCAGGTGTGATGGGTTTGATTTCAGAGCTGAAGTCAGGATGAGACACTGCTTCTCTGTAATACTGCATCCACACAGACTGAAGACAGAAAGAGAAAGAATAATGATTTAGATTCTTAATGTGACAAAATCAATTTTGCACATGAACCACTATTTAGTTTGTCATTTTAGAGTTTAATTTACCATCACTAAATACACATTTGGCTTATTAAAATTATACTTAATGAAAAGTACCATTAGTCCTGTAAAAACCATGATACTATGCCAAAGTAATCTATTGTCATTCATGTTATGCTAGTTTTTAGACTGTTCCCACTTCGGTCATGTTTTACAGCAAATATTTGTCAGATTTCAGCATGTGAAAATTTATAGCTGCAAAGATTCAAATACTTCAAAGTTTAATGCTTTTTTAATGATACACATACTGAGCTATCAATCTATTATAAACTTTAATCTCACTGCTGTACATTACTAACACTAATATTTCCAGGTTGCATTGTGGGTTCATCAGTAGATCACTGAGGTTTTTCACTCCAGATTCTGCTAGTTGATTCCCGCTTAACTCCAGTTCTCTCAGGTGTGATGGGTTTGATTTCAGAGCTGAAGTCACAGCAGAACAACCTTCTTCTGTCATATCACAGCCTCTGAACCTACATGGAGAAAAATGAGAGTAATGTTCTTTAAAGTTATAACATCTTCCTGGCAAACAAACAGAGAATGAAATTCTTTATTTCACCAGATCACAAAACACATCACTAAGGTAAAAAAAAAATCACAAATATAATGTGAACTCAGGCTGTTTAAAAGATATTGAGTACAAAGACCCTGAGATATTGAGTCATTCTTCTCTCAGGTGTAAAAAAGAGCTCAAAACAGCTGATCAGCAGGATACTGATGCAAATATTCAGATGCTTCCCACCCTGCTGGGTGTGGTATTGTAGAGGATTCACTTGTACTGTGTAAGCAGCGCGTTTTCATTTCTTCACTTATATTAACAGAATACAGCATTCACACTGGGAGCATGAGCTGTGCAGTTTTCACAAAAATGTTATGCTCATACCATCAAATCACCAAAATGAACTTACGATTTTGTCTAAAATTACATCACACACCTGTTTGTTCTTTGAGTCCACTTCAAATATATAAGGGCCCTTAAATGTCAGATTTAGACTATTGATTTTAAGCATTTTAATTCTTATACATGAATGTTACTGACCTCAATCTCTCCAGTTTACAGTATGAATCCTTCAGTACGTCACATAAGTGATTCACTCCTGTGTTTTTCATTTTATTCCCACTGAGGTTCAGTTCTCTCAGGTGTGGTGGGTTTGATTTCAGAGCTGAAGTCAGGATGAGACACTGTTCTTCTGTAATACTGCATCCAGACAGACTGAAGACAGAAAAAGAAAATACAATGAATCAGATCATTCATGTGTGAGTTATCATGAGCAAATGCCATACAGTCACTAATACACCACCAAATGTAATTGTAATAAACCATTATAATCAATAAACCAAGAAAGGAGCATAACTAGGATTTGAGGATACTAGTTAAGACCCAAGTCTGGTGCATCTTCACACAGTTTAAAACATTTGTGAATTATCAGTGTATCTTCATATGGTGAAACGCAACAAAGTGCAGTGCTATACATGATACATCTTTGGGTACTGTTGTCTTAAAACAAACAGCTAAACAGTAAACTTTAATCTCACTGCAACTGCTGTATAATGTTACTAACTCTAGTTTTTCCAGTTTGCACTGTGGGTTCATCAGTAGATCACTGAGGTTTTTCACTCCAGAGTCTCCTAGTTTATTTCCACTCAGGTTCAGCTCTCTTAGATGTGCTGGGTTTGATTTCAGAGCTGAAGTCAGAGCAGAACAACATTCATGTGTCATATCACAGTATCTTAACCTGCATTGGGAGAAATGAAACAAACACTTCATTGTTTCACTCAAATATTAAAACACTTTTTTTTCTCCATGTATGTGAAAATTCCTCACCTCAATCTCTCAAGTTTACAGTGTGAATCTTTCAGTGCATCACACAAGTGCTTCACTCTTGTGTTTTTTAGTTCATTCCCACTCAGGTCCAGCTCTCTCAGGTGTGAAGGGTTTAAACGCAGAGCTGAACTCAGAAGATAACAGTGTTTCTCTTTAATACTGCATCCACACAGCCTGAAGAGAAAAGAACAATGACTCAGATCTATGATGATACATCACACTTTAACTGCTTTACAATATAATGATACTAACTCTAGTTTCTCCAGCTTGCATTGGGGGTTCATCAGTAGATCACTGATGTTTTTCAGTCCAGAGTCTCCTAGTTGATTTCCGCTCAGGTTCAGCTCTCTCAGATGTGATGGGTTTGATTTCAGAGCTGAAGTCACAGCAGAGCAACCTTCATCTGTCATATCACAGTATCTTAACCTACATTGGAAGAAATGAGATAAACTCTACATTCTGTAAAATTATTGCATCTTCATAACAAGCATACAAACAGACAGAGAACAAGATTATTATCCAAATCACAAAATCACTAAGGTGAAATTTTTTTCACAAATTTAATGTGAACTCCAGCTCTTTACAAGTCATTGAGTACAAAGGCCCTGAGATATTGAGCATATAAGTCATTCTTTGTTTGGGTATAAAAATAAGTTCAACACAGCTGAGCAGCAGAATACTAATGTAAATATTCAGACAGTTCCCACACCACTGGTTAAGGCCTTTTCATACTGAATGGGAAAATTCAGCGTGGTGACGCTTTTGAATCGAAACAATAGATTCCTACGGGGCTATTAACACCTAGCTCGATCAATTGCGACGCGAAAAAGCAGCTATTTTTTCGTCCTGTGTGTTAATTTTTACCCCCGTTGCAGGTGTAGCATTTAATCCATTATAAAACATACAAAGAGTGCATGTCTGCCTATTATAGATTCAAAATCAACTATAGATCACAATTGGAAGTTATTACAAGCACTCAAAGAGGTTTTAAAGTGGGTTTTAACAAAAACATTAATGATCACATAAATTTTCAAGTGTAGCTTGATGCGTATTGTACATCTAATTATTTTAAGATGTGCTGTTCCAACCATTATAGATAGTTTGTGTTTCTGGTGTAGAAATAAACTTAATATAATTCTGTATATTGAGCAGCAGACTGCTCAATCCATATACAAGATACATATCTGAGGAAAAATTACATTGTTGGTCAGTGCCACCTAGAGTTCAGGTGTGAATTGGCAGAAAGCGATCAATTGCTTCGCGCTCTGTGTGAAAGCACCGTTTATCGGCGATTCCCCTCACTTTTTCGCATTACGCTCTGTGTGAAACAGCCTTTAGTTTCACTTTACATCAAGAACAGACCGTTTTTTTCTTGCCAGTGTCACTCTTGGCTTGTTCACTGGGGCAAATGTGTTTAGCCATATCACGTTTAATCTAGACATGTTTTGGAAAGGTAGCTTATTTGCTTTGTTCAGAAACAGACACTAATTGTTGCAAGGCGGCATTTTTGTTTGGGGGTACAAATCTTCATCCTTTTTAAAAGGTTTTCATTCCCAGTTCTTAATGCATTGTGTTTTTAGCACTCATCTAGAAAAGACATCTTTATGTTTATAGCACAAATTATTTGATTGTAGCAATAAGTGAAATTACTACCAATTTACCTAAAATCCAAGTTCTGGTAAATGATATAAAATACTCACATCAGTGTGTTGAGTTTACAGTGTTTATCCTGCAGTAGAGCAGCGATCTGATTCACTCGTGTGTCTCCTAGTTCTCGTCCACTCAGATTCAGTTCTCTCAGGAGTAATGGATTTCTACCCACAATTCCAGTCACATACTGACAGGCTTCATCTGCAGCAGGACTCAAAAACCTGCAGAAGAGAAGATGTAGCAGAATTCAAATCAGTTCTAAAATAAACAATGTAATGACAAAATGCAGCCAATTCTGATGGGGAAATCAAATGTAAAATAGTTTATCCTGAATTTACTTAGATGTAACAGACTGCATTTATGAAATATTACTATAAATAATTTGCCTGCGTATTATTTATTTTGTCTTGTTTCATCACATCTCACCTCAGTGTCTTCAGTTGACAGTTTGGATCCTGTAGTAAATCACTGAGCTGCTTCACTCCTGATTGTCCAGGATCATTTCCTGTGAGATCCAGCTCTATCAGGTGTGAAGGGTTTGATCTCAGAGCTGAAGCCAGAGCTTTATAACCTTCTTCAGTGACATTGCAATTAGAGAGTCTAGACAAGGAATGAAAAAGTAACATTCAGCAAAATAATCAGTTATTCTAGAAAGTTAGTCAAATGTAGCTGAGCTTCCGTTTATCTTATCTGATGTGTTCTATGTATTTGACTACATTAAATCTGTTTATCATATAAAGTGTTAGTTCCTCTTCAGAAGACCTAGATTAAAATCTCGATTCATATGGATTACTTTTTTTATGATTTTTTTAAAAACTTTTTGAAGCATCAAAGTTGTGGTTGCATGGACTTTCAGTGAAGGAACAGAAGTCTCTCAGATTACATAAAAAATATCTTTGTTGATGAAAGGAAGTCTTATGGGTTTGGAATGACATGAGGGTGAGTAATTTATAAACAGAATTTTCATTTTTGGGTGAACTGTCCCTTTAAGCCTTTTACATACTACTGATATTTTAAACATATTTTTAAGAGAGAAAATTAATTAAGAGATAAAATTGAAAATTCATAATTTGTCATTTAAATTACAAAAAAATCCCATATATGCACTTTATAAATCATATCTTAAACAAAAAGCTTACCTCAGTATCTCCAATTCACACTTCATATTCTCCAGTCCAGTGCAGAGCAGCTTCACTCCTGAATCCTGCAGATTATTATTGTTCATGTTCAGCTCTTTCAGACTGTTATCTGATCCAAGAACTATAGCCACAGCTGAACAGCTTCTGTCTGTTAAGTTACAATCATTCAGTCTACAAGAGAAAATAAATCACATCGCAGGATTAGACTGAATACACATAATTCATTTGCTAAATACAAATATTAAAATACATTTTTTTCACCTATTACTTACACATGAATGGTACTGGTATTACTCTTAAAATAATAGTTTTCTCTATATAATAGTATTTTTTTAAATCTGTGACAAAGTTGTTTGATAAAATCAAACAAGTATGTTTGAATATTCAAAATATTATAATTATTTTGAATATTTATAGCTTTAATGACAATAAGATATACATTTGAATGTGCTATCTTTATTGTGTCTCGAGGTAGATAATCTGGGGATTAATTATTGAGCACTGATAGAGAACTGCATTACTGGAAGGTAAATAACTATGGACCAGTGTGTTGAATAATATTGTGATGCTTCTTCCTCTACAAAGTGCATGTTTTGCTGAAGAACAGAATTTTCTACATAATACACATAAATATATAGGGTAAATGTACATATTAAGCTCACCAAAATCTACATTGAGACATTTTTAGTGCACAAGAAATTGGTTTCAGTACAAAAAGTTATGTTAAAATAAAATATTAATCTCTCACACAAAAATATTTAATTTTATTTTAAATTACAAAAGCATTTAAATTAATATATACATCATTAATTTCAAAAAGTCTGGCTGTGCTTAATGGGTACATTTCTGTACCCTTTAAGCACACCCCTGTTCCCATTAAGCTCACATCATGTTTTATTAAAAATTCTTGCTTATTTTAAGGAACATTTTTAAAGAATAATTGTAAAAATATACAGTGGGTATGGAAAGTATTCAGACCCCCTTAAATTTTTTCAATTTTTTTATGTTGCGGCCTGATACTACAATTGTTTAAATTCATTTTTTTTCTCATTAATCTACATGCCGTACCTCATAATGACAAAGTGAAAAACAGAATTTTAATAATGTCTGTAAATGTGTTAAAAGAAAAAACTGAAATGTCACATTTACAGACATTATTAAAATTCTGTTTTCACTGTCATTAATTATTATTAGATTAATGAAAAAAATAATTTAAACAGTTGTAGTATCAGGTAAAAATTGAAAATTGGGAATGCAGATACTTTCCATACCCACTGTATATTTTTACAATTGTCTTAAAAATGTTCACAAAATGTAAACAAAAAATTTTAATAAAAACATGATGAGCTTAATAGGAACGAAGTGTGCTTAAAGGTGCAGAAATGTACCGGTAAACACAGCCGAACTTTTTTGAAATTAATGATATATATATTAATTTAAAATACTTTTTATAATTTAAAATAAAATTAAATATTTTGTGTGAGATTAATATTTTATTTTAACATAACTTTATGCACAAAACCAATAAAAATATCTCGGTGTAGATTTTGGTGAGCTAATATATAAACGCATTTACCTATATATTTATGTGTATATAGAAAATTCTATTCTTCAATAAAGTATGCACTTTTTAATAAGAGGAAAAATATCATCACAATATTATTCAACACTAGTCAAATTATTACCTGTAATGTCTGATTCCTCTATCAGTGCTCCCAATTATCTACCTCGGACACAATAAAAAAGATAACTTTTGCATTCAAATGTAATATCTTATTGTCATTAAAGCTATAAATATTCAAAATTAATTTATAATAATTTTGAATATTCAAACATACTTATTTGATTTTATCAAACAACTTTATCACAGATTTAAAAAAAAATACTAGTATATAGAGAAACTATTATTTTAAGGTAATCTCAGTACCATTCATGTGTAAATAATAAGTGAAAAAAAATGTATTTTAATATTTGTATTTAACAAATGAAAATTATGTGTGTAATCAAATTTGCAGTGTATTTATTTCTCTTGTAGGCGAATGATTATAACTTAACGAACAGAAGCTATTCAGCTATTAGATGCTGAAGATCAAAGGCAACAATCTGAAAACTACGACTTTAGTTGATAAAGAACACAGCAGGAGTGATATCACATAAGGCTCTATGATTTACAGCGATGCAAGAAGCGGGGCCAGATCGCGAATCCAGTCATAAAGCGAATTTACAGTTTAACTTACTTACAGATATACGCGCGGAATTTATCAAAGTTTGGATGAATTAATCAAAGTGATCATTACACTTAAATCAAATGCGATTTGGACTAGTATCTGTAAATATTAAACACTTAAAAGTCGATTTAAATACTGAATCTGCATGTTCGTGTCTGTGCTGCAGCAGCGATTTTGTTACTAGCAGTAAGCTCATGTGATTTCAGCATCTGCCGTCTCAATGAGGACATATACATGAACAATATCTCTAGAACTGATCTGAAGGCACTTTGCCAGCATTTTACCATTTAATTTGAGTAAAACTAGCATCATATCATACACACACATAACTTTAAAGGTATTCTGGCAACCCCAATCAAAATTTCTGAGGAAACATATTTCTGAAGGCTACTGTAAGAATAAATAAAAATTGTTTGTATGCATTCAAATTATTAGACATGCTAAAACACAGAATTTGGTAACAATAAAACATAAGGTGCGAAAAAAATAAAACATCTCATACAGCCCTAAACATGATGTCATTTTTGTTACACTTTTAAGAAATTAATGTTAAATTGTATAAGTTTCATGATTTAAATTAATTAGACATGCTTTTTGATTAATAAAATTTAATTTGACCATTAAAAAGGAGTCCAGAAAAATTAAAACCGAAAAAAACAGAATCCAGAAAAATTAAAACGGAAAAAAACAGAATTTAGAAAAAAGTTCAACGAATTTGGGAAAAAATAAACAGTTTCTTAGGGCCTATATCTGGAAATATTTTGGTTATGAAGAAGTCGTTGCTACAGAGCAGCGCTAACACCTCTAATTTAACTAGCACCTGAAAGACAGACACCAGGATCTATATTAAGAATTTGAGAGGTTGGTAACTGGTACTCATTTTTAACATTACTGAAACATTAACCAAGATTATTGTTGCTGATGAAGTGTTGTCTCGTGTTTTTCACTAATTCTTAAAGCAAATATAATCTGACTGAGAATCTTAGACAAGTAAATGCCTTGCTGTGGTCAGTAAAATTAACTTTATTCTATTTAACTTTATTCAAAGGTATTACTTAAATTCTGCAATTTGTCTTCATGTCGATCTGAAAAGTGAGCATTGTTTTCACGTGATGCACGCACGTTGGAGTTTAAATCTATTCATCAAATAACTTTAATGTAATAACCAGCATTTATGAACGATGGTAATGCATTTAATCATCTCTTTATCTTTGATAATATACAACTGGATCATGTTAGCTCTGGTCCAATGAAAAAAATATCAACAAATAGAACTTTGGATTTTAATTAGTACATGTATTAAATGTTAGTTTAAATTAACATTTAACTAAGATTAATAAAAGATTAATAAATAAAATCAACAAATGCACTACCTCAAGACATTTTTTGTTCATGTAAAATATACCTCATTATTGTCATGTTCTAGACTTGTTATATTTATCTTTAAATTAAAAAAAATACCCCCTTAATATTGTGGCAGTTTTTTTCTCCGTGGTATCGAAAATGGTATCGAATATCGATATTTTTCAAGGTATCGTATCGAAGTTGGAAATTCCAGTATCGTGACAACACTAGTGTGGTTATTTCTTCTCTTCTTGAAGATTTGAGTTTCTTATTGACTTTAATCCACATAAATTTGACACAAACGAAAATGAGAATTTGATGAATGTCTCAAAAAGTGTCACAAAAACCTAGTTTCTAGGTTTCAATTCATGTATTTTTATGCAAATATTGGGAAACTGCATAAAAATTGCATACAAAATTTTTTATATGATCGCTTGAAGCAGATACATGTTTTTATTCAGCAGGAAGACATGCACATTTACTGTATAAATTCACAGATGAACCAAAAAAAAAATATATTAAAATTAAAATGAATATGTTTTAAAAATTGTTGGAAGAAAAAAATTGTAGAGTTCTACAATTTTAGGTAAAATTATATCATAAACTGTGTAAACTCCAGGATGTGAAATAAAATAAAATTTTAATGCATTTATGCCATGTTATAATTACTGTAATTATTCAAATAAATATGTTTTAATAAAGCGAATGTAAATAAGTAAATAAATAAATATCTACACTGCCATTCAAAAGTTTGGGACCAGTAAGATTTTTTATGTATTTGATGTAGTCTCTTATGCTCATCAAGGCTGTATCTATTTGATCCAAAATACAGAAAAAAACAATAATATTGTGAAATATTATTGCAATTTCTAATATTGGTTTCCTGTATTTAATATACTTTTTTAATATACTATACTTTATTTATGGGAGGCAGCGCTGAATTTCCATCAACCATTACTCCAGTCTTCAATGTCACATGATCCTTCAGAAACCATTCTAATATGCTGGTTTATCATCAGTGTTGAAACTGTTGTGCTGCTTTATTTTTTTGGAACTTGTGATACTTTTTTCTTTGATGAATAAAAAGTTAAACAGCATTCAAAATAGAAGTAAATATTGTAACACAAAATTTATATTTTGAATAAACTGTTCTTTTGAACTTTTTATTTAAAGTTTTTTCAATTATCATTTTAATAAATATTTTCCAATTTAAAAAAATTTGATTTTTATACAATTTAACCGTAAAAAATAAAAAGCCTCAAAATGGCGAATTCGACTCTGCATTCCTGTTAAATAAATATGCTGTCAACTCTGACTAAGCTCTATTAAATTTCATATTATTAAGGGTCTAATGGAAGCTGTGGTTTTGACACCATGAAAATATTGTTTTAGCAGCTCCATGCTGTGAGGGAAAACAGCAGAGAGAGAGCAGTAGTCCAAATCAATACGCCTGCATGAGGCTCGATCCACCGCTGAGTCTGCTAATAGCTTTAATAAATTCACCTCATCTATTAAAACCTGCTAATGAACGACTGACACGTTATACACACACAGGAGAGTGTATGATACCTCAGAACTGCTGGGAGAAAGGAGACGTTCTCAATCACGTCTGTGACAGCGAGAGACTAACGACAGATGTTAGCATATTTAGCAGCGTAAATGCCACCAACACAACAGTACGGATGCTAAGAGATTATATCACCACTGATTCAGGTGCAAAATGAATGGATTTGATAATGATTCACTCAACGTTTTTCTAAAGAGAACGAGCTCGCTTAAACTGTAGGCAGTATATAGTACATACTGCACCATTCACTAGTGATGTTAAATGACAATGTGGTGTACTCCAAGACTGTTTCACATACTATTTTATAAAAACACAAAGTATTCAGTACTTACTGCATCGTACGCCACACACAAGTGAAGTTTAAGTGACAGTGTAGCATACTACTATTTGTTATGTTTACCATTTAAGACTGTTTCACATGGCATTTTTACAAAATCACAAGCAGCATACAGTACATACTGCATGGTGTGCCAAATAATAGTGAGATCAAACAACAATGTAACATACAACTGTTTGTAATATCTACCACTGAATACTGCTCACATGCTATTTTTGAAATTCGTAGTAATAATCGTAGTACAATACATACTGGATACTATGCTGCACACTAGTGGTCAAGCAACAGAGTTGACCATTTACCACAGCTTACTACCGATTTTTATGTTTACGACTCACTTAAGACTATTTCACATGCTATTTTTTATAAAATTGCAGGCAGTATACAGTACATACTCCATAGTATGCTGCATACTAGTAAGGAGAAACAACAATGTAGCATACGACTGTAAAAATGAACCACTACAGAATGTTTCATATACTAATTTTATAAAATCACAGGCAGTATATAGTACATACTGCATACTTTAATGTACACTAGTGAGCTCAAGCGACAATGTAGCATACTACTGTTTACATACATACTGCAGAGTATGCTGCACATTAGTGAAGTCAAACGGCTATTTAGCATACTACTGACTGTTACATTTACCACTGAAGACTATTTCACATCCATTTTTTGTATAAAATTGCAGGCAGTACACAGTGCATACTGTGTACACCACACACTCGTGAGGGGAAGCGACAATGTAGCGTATGACTGTAAAGTTTACAGTTTTTAATGTATCTTGGTTTTCAAAGAATTATAACAAAATTTGTCATGCTCTTTCAAATTGACATTAAGAACTGTATTAAAACTATATATTAAGAATCACTGTATTTGTATATTCCAGTTTCAGTTCAATTTCTTTGTTTGTTTTTAAAAAAAATTTACACAAAATACACCATGCTCTCCTTCAAACTGACATTAAGAACTATATATTAAGGTCTCTCAATTTCAGTGCATTTCATGGGTTCAGATCA
>JAFVLL020000210.1:0-27509 GCA_021397915.2 Tor tambroides
GGTCAACAAATTATTGATAATTGTGTAAATATTGTCATACTAACAGTTGTCTGAATTTTTGGTTGATTGTAATCCATTAGATACCTTTCTATCAAAGTTATCTGACATTATCAAGATAAATTTATTCTGACACAGTTTAACTCTGAGTTCTTGTCATATTTTATTACCATTTTCTAAACTATAGCAAATAAACTGTGATAATGTGAGAAATGTTGAAGGTGTCTGAATAAATTTTGGTTGGACTGTAAATTTACAGTGAAGACTATGTAGTGCTATTTTACATTTGATTATTCGGTTTCTGTACCTGGACGTCTACAAACTTGGAAAAACTTAAACATTGTGTAAATAGCACAAATAAATAAATAAATAGAGAGAACATACAAATTAAACAATTTCAAACAGAGCCCACTGGTACAACCTGCACCGGGGCCCCCAAACCCCAGCTACGGCCCTGCCCGTTATAGGTCAACGTATGTTAAATTCACATACGTTGAATTTAACGTATGTGCAACAACTGTGGAAATGTTCAGATCCTTTTATTTTATTTTATTTTATTTTATCAATATAACCTTGTAACCCGGGCAAGGGTTGTTTGTCAAGCCTTTCTATATATTGCTTGTTAGCGAATGTTAATGAACGTTGTTATAAACTGTTACCGCCGCGTCTGTTCTTTTCTCATCCAAAATCAGAGGCATCAAGACAGCGGCACGCACACACACACACGCAGACCGTTGCTTGAGTTCAAATGGCTCGTGCGTTTATGGAGAGCTGATGTGTGGCGCGCTGAGAGTCTCTCACATTTCAGGAAGTGTCGAGGTCCTCAGCTGCTGTCCGTCTGCCCTGCTCTATATTATGGTCGCGCAGCCGTGATCCGCGTGGATCGTCCGTGTGGATCTCCGGTCGGGCACCATGTCCACCCGCTTCAGCCCGAGGCGTGCGCTCCTGCCCGCGGTCTGCGTGCTGACTGTCTGCTGCGCTGGCAGCGTGTTTACAGCCGGTAAGAGCACATTTACTACAACTGCTTTGTGCACTTACAACTTTCACATGACTGTGTGGCTGCGACTTAAACCCTAGTACCCTGCCTATACTTAAACAGCATTTTTGGGCATCATGGGCACGCAAAAGTAAAACTGCACAGTTGTTTATTGAAAACGCGTTTTTTTTTTTTTTTGTTTTTTTTTTACCTCATCTGAACCTTAAACCCAAATGTTTTGATTTGGCCAGGTCATTTAGATAAAGTAGCTTGCATTTAGGTTACTTGGCATAACATTACAGTTAGTGTTTTAGGAACAGTCTGAGTCTCTTATACAGCACAACTAATGCATGTCCGACAGTTTGTATGAAGAACATGCTCAGAACAGCTTCTTTGTGCTTTATTGATGAAGGCATTAACAGAACATCTGTGGTTTGCTGGGGGTTGTTATTGTCATAAATTTGTGGTTTATCAGTACACTATTTGGCGACCAAATAATAATCATTGTGGGTTGATAATGATAATTTCATGACATATAAAGCTGAATGTGAGGGATTGAGGGAATCTCACAAAACATGCTCAAGGCAAAATATATATAAATATAATTTAATTTTTTAATTTTTTTTTTTTTTGGACATGAGAATTTGATTGATTGCTGCAGGAAAATGAAGTTGTTTTGGAAAATTATGATTGATTGAATTATTCACTTGCTGATTGACTGATTGATTGATTTTGAAAGCTAAGAAAATTAAGGTTATTTTTAGGATCAAGATTTATTTACTTTTTTGTACATTTCCCTCCTAAATTCTCATTACAATGATGTAAAAAAAAAATCAAATTTTTATTACTGTGATTCCAATAATGGTATATGCATTTTTAATTGTAATGTATACATCATTGTTATCATTTTCGGACTACCATTTTTGGACTTATTTATGCCATTTTTAAAATAAATAAAAATCATTACAGTATACTTTGTGTAATATTGTCTAAAATGACTCTATTACAGTAATGAGGATCTAATGAGAATAACCATGAGAATAATGCCATTAAAAATATGTATTAAAAAATCTCAAAATGCCCAGATGCATTACAGTAATGAGAATTGTTGGGGTAAATATGCTTAATTGTCATAAAGATTAATGCCATAATGCAAAATTCATTACACAAATATTAATTTTTTTTTCTCTTAAAATTTGGGGATAAGATATGACCTGGGTTTGTTTTTGTGGTATTCACCCAGAGTTTGAATCGATTCAGAGTTAGGAGACTAAACTTGAACAACTGAGGTTTTTCTTTTTCTTTCTTTCTTTCTTTCTTTCTTTCTTTCTTTCTTTCTTTCTTTCTTTCTTTCTTTCTCTCTCTCTCTCTCTCTCTCTCTCTCTCTCTCTGAACACATCATCATTGGTAAAGTGCTCTTAATTAACACAGAAAACAATCAGTCTGTCTTCGCCTCCTGATGCTAAATGTATTTGGGTGCGAGTGATGATTATGTTATTGTGTGCTCTGCCGAGTTAATTGCATGTAGACGATCATTAATAGTTAAAAGCTCATTCATCATGGACCCGGTAACTGATATGAAATGAGACTCCGTGCGGATTATATGACGGTGATTATATGATGCGAGCGCTAGTGAAACAAACGCGCTGCATGCAACTCTGGCAGATTTGATAAATGACACAGCATTACAGTGACATGGTGCTTGATCAGCCACAGATTCTCTCATTAAATCACAGCGCTTATACAAAACAGGTGTGTTGCAGGGAGGAGGAGATGTGGAGCTTCATATAACCATCATAGTTTACAGTATAATTTGTTAACATTGGAGAAATGTAGCAGTACATCACTTGCTCACCAATGGATCCTCTGCAGTGAACGGGTGCCGTCAGAATGAGAGTCCAAACAGCTGATAAAAACATCACATTAATCCACAAGTAATCCACACCACTCCAGTCCATCAATTAACATCTTGTGAAGTGAAAAGCTGTGTGTTTGTGAGAAACAAATCCATCATTAAGGTCTTTTACTTTTAAACCATTGCTTTTGCATGAAGTACATGTCCATAATAACATTTCCTCCAGTGAAAAAGTCGCTTGTCTGAATCAGGAGAGATATCTGCACAGATCAAGCACTGTTTACAGTCCAAAACAGTTCAAACAAATATGCGGGTGGATTTTGATGTGAGAGGACAACTGGAGGAAGCATTATTATGGATTATGGACTCCTTTTTTTTGCCAGAAGTGATGGTTTAAAGTTAAAATGTCTTAATGGATTTGTTTCTTACAAAGCTTTTCACTTCACAAGATGTTAATTGATGGACTGGACTGGAGTGGTGTGGATTACTTGTGGATTATCGTGATGTTTTTAATCAGCTGTTTGGACTCTCATTCTGACGGCACCCATTCACTGCAGAGGATCCATTGGTGAGACCGTGATGGAATGCTACATTTCTCCAAATCTGATGAAGAAACAAACTCATCTTCATCATGGATTGCCTGAGGGTGAGTACATTTTCATCATTGCTGGGTGAACTATTTTTTCAATGATTCTGGTTTCTCAACAGTTCTTTCATACTAAACGAAACTGTTATTGTTTGCATAACTTTTGTTTTAACTCATAACTTTTGATTTTTGAGTTAAGCATTGTTTTTACATCAGGTTTGTTTTGTTAAGTTTTGGTTCTCAAGAACCACTCCAATCGATTCAGATCAATAATTCTTGATCTCCAGAATGATTCAGTTTTTGTTTGATTTGTTAAAAAGAAGAGTCTTGTAGTCATTTGTGAGTCATTAAAGGGAGACATAGGCAAGGAAGGGCAGAGGAACCCAGAAAGATGTGAGGTGGAAGTCAAGAGAAAGAACAGAGAGGAAGACACGAGGAAGAGAGACGAGCTGGGGCGTAAAACCAAAAACCGTTGATGTGACAACAAGGTTACCGAGACACGCGAACAAAGCTTTACCGATCCCCAACATGTGTTTGAGAGAGGATGTCGACTACTGTGTGTGAACACTGTCCCTGAGTCTGCTACAAACGATCCCGATCCCTCCAGACGCGGCGGGTGGGAAAACCAGAGTTCATTGCCACTTCTGTGAGAGTGTTGGCACGTTTGAAGTTGAAGTTCAGCAGAAGATGAAAACTCTCATCATTTGCTCACCCTCATGTCATTACAAATATGCCTGGTTTTCTTTCTTCTGTGGAACACAAAAGCAGATGTTTTGCAAAATGTACAGCATGCTCTTTTATTTTTATAATGGGTTTTCAAGCTCAAATATGAGGGAAATATTATAGAAGTAGTCCAATATTTTGTGCACTATATTAAAAAAAGCAACAGTAAAGATGTTACAATAGATTTTTAAATAAATGCTGTTCTTTTGAACATTCTGTTCATCAAAGAATGCTGAAAATCATGGTTTCCACAAAAATATGAAGCAGCACAACTATTTTCAACATTGACAATAATGAGAAATGTTTCTTGAGCAGCAAATCAGCATATTAGAATGATTTCTGAAGGATCATGTGACACTGAAGACTGGAGTAATGATGCTGAAAATTCAGCTTTGCACAGAAATAAATTAACGTATATTCAAATAGAAAACAGTCATTTAATAATATTTCACATTTTTGCCATTTTTTTAATTAAATCAATGCGGCCTCGGTGAGCCTTTGAACTTTCAAAAATATCCAAGCACTAAATCTTTTGAATTCGAATGATAGTTTTCTAAAAGGAAAAGACCAAAATCTGAGTCGTTATTCACTCAAAATCTTCCCTGTAGCTGTGAAATCACATTCACAGTTTTAAGTGCATCATGTTGCAATTGTTCACATGACTTCAGAGGAAACATTCACATGAAAGATTGTTCACAAGTTGTATAAACTACTTCTATGGAGCTTTTTTGACATATGCATTCACTGCATGGACAACAAAAGTGTCACAGAAGGAAGAAAATCTATTTTTGGGTGAACTGTACCTTTAAGATTTTCATGCACTCACTTCCTCTGGAGGAGAAACACAGCAACTTATCTTCCCACAATTCCCCCCTGGTGTGAAACACGCCGCGTCTGTGACAGGAAGTGGTTACCTGGCTGCCGTCGTTAAAGGCTAATGAGTGA
The DNA here is from genome assembly GCA_021397915.2 of Tor tambroides. Classification (NCBI taxonomy): domain Eukaryota; kingdom Metazoa; phylum Chordata; class Actinopteri; order Cypriniformes; family Cyprinidae; genus Tor; species Tor tambroides. Next base: position 5,083 of record JAFVLL020000210.1, read on the forward strand.
GTTTATCAGAACAGGTGCCTCCCCGCCGTCTCACGAGGGCCGAATGCATCCGCGCGGCTGTTTTCAGAGTCCAGCATGTGGTCCTGCATAAATGCCGCTGGAGGCGGAAAATGACTGGAAATCTTTAATGGTGTGGTTTTATAAGCAGGCGTTTGCAGAGATTGTTGGGTTTATGGGTACGATCAGTTGTTAAATGCATGAGGGTCGCAGAGATGCCGTTCAGAAGCATCTGTTATTTTGCATTATAAAAGTTAACAGGAAATCTAAATTGACCCTATTTGCTTCCGTAATGCACATTTCCAGTCTCGTTGTGTATGATTCATCCTTGCATATTATTCATGGTCAAACAATATGTTGTTTATTTCAATAGCTGATGTAGATGCTGATATCTAGAGAGAAGAGAGGCCAGTGGCTGCATATCAATTAGTGACTGAGAGTCAGATTATATTTGCCAGTTTTCAGTTTGTCTGCATTCGCTTATAGTCATGCCCACTTGGGAAATAAATAGCTGTTTAGACAATATTTGAGCAAACTTTCTTTCCAGTTTGATTCCATTCTGATGTGAAACACCCATTTTTAACTGTCTTGATGAAATAAAATATCGTTATTAAATAAGAAAATCACTACTGTCCAAAAGATTGGGGTCAGTAAGACTTTATTTTGAAGGAAATTAACACTTTTATTAAGCAAAGATGGATTAAAATGATCAAAAGCGACAGTTAAGATATTCATAATGTTGCAAAAGATTTCTATTCCAAATAAACTGCTATTTTGAGCTGTTTAATTTGTCAAATAATCCTGAAAATCACCGTTTCCACAAACATATGAAGCAGCACAACTGTTTATAATAATCAGAAATGCATCTTGAGCATCAAATCAGCATATTGGAGAGATTTCTGAAGGGTCATGTGACGCTGAAGACTGGAGTAACGATGCTGAAAATTCAGCTTTGCATCACAGAAATTAATTATATTTGAACACATATTCAAATAGAAAACAGGTATTTTAAATTGTAATAATATTTCACATGATTTTACTGTAATTTTCATCAAATATAAGCAGCCTTGGTGAGCAGAAGCAACTTCTTTCAAAACAGTAGTTCAAGTCCGTGGAGGTAAAATGTGTAAAACTGCTATTTTATGTTGATTTTAAAAGGTTTTTGATGTCCTTCAGATCGGTTTTTGGCTTAAATTATTGGGTGAACGGTTTCTTTAAGAGTTTATGTCAAATCTTTAGAGCAGAAATTTCTGTGTATAAGCTTCTGTAGACTTGACATTCAAGAAAAGTTCACTTTCTTTCTTAATAATCGTATTTTCAGTGGCAAAATGCATTCTGAATCATTTGATGTAGAGTTTAGCATTCGTTCTGTCCTCTCATGTTTTATTATCAAATGACAGTTTGAGGCGTACAGTGCGTTAACGGTCCGAGTGAACAAGCGCTCGTCCGCACTGCCAGAAATGGATCGTGCAGAGCTGAAAACAGCTGAATGGGATTGAGTATCCGCTGGCGAACGCATGACGGCCAGAAAGCGTTTCAGGCGAACCGGCAGCTGTTCATACGCCACTGGACCGTTGAGAGAGAGAAAGCAAGAGACTCCCTGGAAAAACAGAGCGTTGAGGGCGTGGGGGGTTAATGAAAGACAGACGGAGAGGAGAAGAGAGAGACAGATCCTGCGCAGTGACAGACAGTTGCACACGTGTAAGTTAAACACAGCAGAAGACGTCTGCATGCATGAGAGAGCAAGAGAGCGGTCAAACGTTTAAACTCAACTGACCCCATCCAGAACCTTTCACCCTCTCAATATGAAGGCCAGAGGCGATTATGTTCTCAATAAAACTCAACAGAGGCCGCCCACCTCTTCAACAGCCCTGTTTTTCTCATTCATTTTCTCCACAGGGAATTCAAAGACTTAAAGCAAACCAGCTCTGAGACGAATCACCATATTTCAGCTGCTAAATGAATAGACGTAAATGCTCCTACTTTAATTTGAAGCTAAAAGTATTTGGGAAAAATGAGAAAAGGTACAAAACTCTTCGCATATTGAGGGAATGTACTATTCGTTCCAGTAGCATTTGGTAAGCACTTCTATCCAAACAGACTTTTATTGCATTCAAGGTTTGGATTTTATCAATTCATGCATTACTTGGGAATTGAACCCATGACCTTGTTGTTGCTAGTGCCATGATTGAGCTACAGGAATGCCAGTGACTTGTAGAAATGGATGAATATTGACTTCAAGTCATTGATTGTGAGATTGAAACAGCAAAATATTGTAATATATTCAAATATATAAGTAACTTGGGATTGTGGCTTGTAGGACTGAGCTGCTGCGGAGGAATTTGGGAATTAAGCGTGTTTTTGTAGACATGAAAATGATATTGATTTGTGGCTTCTACAGAAGTATATCATCACTGAACAAGCAATGATCTCATGGAAGTTTTATATGTTATTGATTAAAAAAATACTTTTTGCTTTTGTTTTTTCTGCCTCTGTCCTAAAAATCCGTTTGAGCCTCGGTGACGTTACTGTGGGATCTTTCATGAAGTAATTATGAATATTTTTGAACTGACTCTTGGTTTTAATTATAAATGTTCAAGGTGGTGTGTTTCAAAGAAGCATTATAAATTCACATTTCTGAGAAGTAAAAGTCATTTTTTTCTACTTGAAAGTGGAGAGTCAGCATGAAATCATAACAGATCTTATTTTTCATTCTTAATGCATTTTAATTTTTTTAATTTATTCCATGAATCATCAAAGCAAATGATTTTAAATATAAAAATAGTGTTTGACTTTTTATTTGATCCCTTTTGATCTTCTTCTTCTCCTTATTATAGAACAGTCAGTGTCATATTCTGTAAATATAATTTATTATTATATAATTTTTTATTGTGATTATTCTTAAATCAAAATATTCAACAATATTATTGTAGTGTAAAATAAAAACTCAAACATTTATTAAAAAATTGTAGTATTATAAATAAAAATAATTGTATGGCACAACACTAGAATTATAATAATACTATTTATTTTATTCATAATAAAAATTATTTGTTTACATTGTACAACAACAACAATAATAATATAATAATAATAATAAATTATTATTATTATTGCACATTTAAAACAGAATGTTAAACATGTAAAAACAGAATGGAGCAGACAATGTCAAATTCAGTAAATTCAGTCAAGTTTTACTTCTTTTTTTTTTTACTGACTTTTTCCGTGAGTCCCTGAACCCTACTTTGAAGCCTCTGTTTTACAGAAAAATTAACACATCATTAAAAGTCTTCCTTAAAGGTGTGAAGACTCTTCAGATCACACTGACCTTTAGTAGCCAATAACTGTCCATTTGGCTCCATTATATGCTCAACTGCGGTTGATAATAATCAGAATTTAAACTCAGAATTTAAACTCAACAACTGTAAGTGGTGGAATAAACATTTAGTTGCATCTAACTCAGTCAAACTGGATGGAAATAATTGCATTTCACTCCAGATTTTTCTAGTTTGAGTTTCAAGATGTAGCTGTGGTGCCCTTGATGTGGGGAGTGGAAGCCTGTGATGTGATGAATCATGTAGTTTGTGCGTGTTCACCCCTCATTAGGGACCCTCTGTGGGATTAAACGGCCTCATACGACGTCTGTCGCATTTTGAAGGAGGATCGGTCTCATCTGCCACATCACATACCTGAGCTGAGCCTTCGGCCTTCGGCATGGCTAATTTCCCCTGGCTTCCTCACGCCGTCCGTGAGGATGCGTCTGGAATCACAGATCATTGGGTCCTGTGATGCCGAGGTTTAGGTGGTCTCAGGGGGTCTTCATGCACGAGTGAAGCTCACAGCGTACACAGGTGTGACCGCGGAGCTGGTGCAGGTGATCCATCACGGACTGTGAGAGTGAGCTTTATTCAGTGCATGACCAAACCATGTGCGGCCTTCAACATCTTTAATAGAGCAGTTGCACAGCAGGGACAAAGTAATGCACCACAGACACCCTGAAATCACATTTTCTGGCTTTTAGTCGGTGTTTCAGGCTAATATTCTAGTGCACTCCTAAAAGCAGCAGATATATTCATGTTAAATCTACAGTCTTTTAGGGCCTCACGATATTGGGGGGAAAAAGACATTGCTGTACTTTGGTTTTCTGTGATATTAAAAAATACAGGAATTTTACTTAAATTTGAAAAGTATTAGTCCTTCTAGAATGATTAGGGAGATTTTGTGAATCTGCATAGAACATAAAAATAACTAAAAAAAAACTTTTTTGTGTGAACCATCCTTTATAGGGCTAAACAATTTGCGACATATTTTATTCTTTTTATTCTTTTATTATTTTATTCATATTTTATACATCTTAAACTTGTTACCATGTAACCATAAGTAAAAAAGAATATGACTATAAAATAATATTAGCTTATAACTTTTTATTTTGATTCATTATTAAATCAAAATATTAAACAAAATAAGAAATATATTGTATTAATACTATTGTAGAATACAATTTTTCAAGTATTTAATAACAATAATTTTATAGCACAACTATAAAATTAGAATAGTACTATTTATGTCTCAATTTCTTCTTAATTTTGATATAAACCCAGGTGAAAAAAAGTGCACTTCCATAATATACTTAAAGTGCTCTATTTTCACCACTAATTTTGTATTTAATATACTAAAAATGAGAGAAACTTAAGATCATCTAAGTATACTCAATTGTGCTATTTTGGGACACCATGAATATGAACTAAAATGCACTTTTAACATGCTATCTCTGTATTTAAAAACATATTTAGTTACCACTTGTAGTACACTTGAACCCATCTTTCATACACTAGTACACTCAAGTGTACTACAAGTGGTAACTAAATACATTTTTTAAATACAGACAGAATGTTAAAGATGCATTTTAGTTCATATTCAAGGTGTCCCAAAATAGCACAGTTGAGTACACTTAGATGATCTTAAGTTTATCTTAAGAAGTACTAAAGAATCATTTTTAGTATATTAAGTACAAAATTAGTACGTGAAAATAGAACACTTTAAGTACATTATGGAAGTGTACTTTTTTAAAACCTGGGTATATATAATGTGTGTGTATGTGTGATCTGAAAATATTTATCTTGTGTTAAGGGGCGTCTCCACTTTTTGTCCAGTAAAATGCTCTTCCATTTACTTTTATATTTGGAAATAACTACTCATTCTAGAATTATTTGTTAGAATGTAACCTGCTTTATATTAAAAATGAATCTGAAATGCACCACCTCAGCTTCCTTTCAAAGGAAACACAGCGACAAAAACTGTGATGGCTTTTTTTATAGAGTGATGCAAGTAAACATCACTTAAACTATTAAAAAGTGAATTGATTTTTCTCAACCTTACTATGGAAAAGTAGAGAACAGCAACAGACATCAGTGGTTGACATATTGGTACTGTATGGGTTTTTAAAAAACATGGATGCTGTTGATTCTGTAGGAATGATGTCATCAAGTGTTTGAGCAGCAGAGCTGACCATGTGACCTGGCCTGGTCTAAAGGTCACGTGAGTTTCTCTGCGTGGTTCTGGCTCCTCTCAATGGACATATGCTGCTGGATCCGTGTGCCAAGCGCAGGTGGCTCTGGAGCTCTCAAATGTCCAAAACCCCCCTGATAAATTCTTCTCTGTATAGATACTTCTCAAAGGCAAAAATATGGTCAGAAATCAGATTTCTGAAGTTATTAAGTTTAGTGATTGACCTATATATATTCCAAAGGCCGATATATCGGCTAACATTTTATATTATCGGCATTTTTTTTTTTTATTATCGCCATAGGCCAATAAGGGTTTTTGTTTGTTTGTTTGGCTGATGTGTCAGAAGTAGGACTTGTATTTTGTCAGTGTGCAGTGCTTTTATTTTGACAGCACAGAGAACGCCAGTCTCCATTAGTTTACTGTGTCTGTTTAACTAATAAATAATTAGACAGAACTGTCAAGCAAGCAAAGTATGTGTTACGCAAAAAAGTATTACAGCAGTTGATTTTCTATTATTAGTAAAGGCAAATGCACAATTGAGAAATTTCCTTGATTTTTTTTTTTAAACAATGTTGCTCTGAATCCAGTTGGCCACTGTCATAATCACTCTGTACTGTATGTAAATTATTTTCTTTTTCTTTGATAAAATATGATTCAGACTGCACATAGACTTACCAGATTTTTATTTTTATTTTTATTCATTTCTTTATTTGTGAAAGACCCTATACTAGGATTCCAGAATTTCTAAATGATATATGCTAAATTAGATAAAGTTGATTTACAGTTTTATTTTTTATCAAGTTCAAATTATTTTTTAAAATATTTATTAATTTTCAAATAATTTCTAATTTAGAAAAAAAATATAAAATAAACATGCATTTAATTTTAGCTTTTGTTGCACATGTGTTTTTTACTTTAACTATTTTGATATCATTGGCTTTATATCGGCCATTGGCCAATGTAGTCTCTAAGATATCAGCATCCACCATCAAAAAAATCAGTATCAGTTAACCACTAATGTAGTTCAGTAAGCATTTTGCACTTAATTTTTTACACATTAACTTTCTTATATTCAATTTGCTTGCTGAATATCCTGTTTCACGCTATATTTAAGAAGTAAAACGGGTTGTAAATGCCATTGCATGTTGATTTTAAACACACAGTTCACCCAAAAATGACAATTCTCATTATTATGTCATTATTTATATAAAGAAGATAATACTGGTAACTTCCATAGTATAATGAAAGTCAGTGGCTACCGTCAACTGTTTGGTTACCAACGTTCTTCAAAATATCTTCTTTTGTGTTCAACAAACGAAAGAAAGTCATACAGGAAAATGAAGACAGAATTTTCATTTTTGAGTGTTCTGTCCCTTTAAGTGCCCAGGAAGTCCTTTTAGGATGCCAGCATGGAAACTCTCAGCTGTGGATCCATCATGGTGACATGGGCACACAGCTGTGAACTTTAAATGAGGCTGTGGAGGCCTACTCTTCCTCTGCCTCTTGTCTGAGCATGTGGCACACATGTGAAACAGCTGGCATATACTAAAATTACAAACATGCGCACCGTATAACATGAATGACTAGTACAAGTCACTCTCTCACAAGAGACAGGTTCTTGATAAGAAATGCTCAGGATCAGCGGGCACAGAGGTCACACTGACCGCCCAGCAGGGGGCATCTCATTCACTACATCCCACCCGGGGACGTCAACATCTCCTGTTCAAAGGGAACGCATATGAAGTATTTTGCATGGTGCTGTACATTAACAGAAGCTCTAAAGAGCATGTGGGAACTAAAGTTTTAAAGTTTCAACATCATAAAGGCTTCAGTTGGAACAGAAAAAGTATTTTTCCTGTCTTGATGCCATAGGAGACACTTATTCTTTATAAAACATCTACTTTCTGGTTCTTCAAAGATCTTATAGCTTTTTTGGCATTAACAAACGATGCCAGTAGCAAATGCGCGGATCTGAAGAACCTCTAATGTTACATCAAGAGCATTTTAAGATCAACATGAAACATTTGCAACCCTTTTTACTTCTGCAATCTGATGCATTTCTGAGCAAAACAAGATATTCAATAAGAAAAAATAGGACAGAGCTTGATTTGGCTCATCAGGATTGCTGGGACTGTGAAAAGTGGATGTTACGTACTGGAGTAGAGCCTTGAGGGAACTTGAAAAGTTATTTGATAAACGATTTTGAAGGCGAACATTTTTCTCTTTGAAATGATGTGCACTAGTTGTGCATAATAAGACCAATAGTAGATATTAACCCTTAAAAGTCCTGAAAATCCATCTAATTTTAGTGTTCCCGGGTCAAAAGCAACCGACTTTTTAAGAATTGCTAATAAATCTCTCATTATGCTATATTATCACTAAATCTTGGATTCAATCTTTTTGTTAACTTGTTTACTTTCAGTTTGGACAAGTTTTGTATTTTTTTTTAGAATTGACGGATCATAGGCCTCATTGATCTGAGCTTATGCAGCTCAGTTTTTGAGTGAAAAAAAGCATTATTTGTGGATCATTTTGGAATTGTTTGAAAAATGAGGTGCATAAACTCAACGAGGCCTACAATCAACTCTTGTACTTCTGATTCTCTCCCAGTTGAAGTAGGCTGTTATAAGAGTAACCTGCAAACAGAAATCACATCTCCTCTGGGCGTTTCTGTACAGGACCCTGATGTCACCAGTGGACCTTTGTGTGTTTGTTTAGTGTCGTCTTGCAGGCTGAGCTGTTTGTACTGGAGTTCGGCCAAAATAAACCCTCACACCACAATCACAGTGAGGAGTGGAACATTAATGAGATAAGAACAATGTGAACAGAGATGATGTTTAGAGCACTGCTGCAAAGTCAGCATCACTCTACTGTCTCTCATACTGAAGGCTGGCATGTGAACAATCCTTCGCACCGTTGAAATTGTTTTGAGAATGTGCAATTTCAGTTCTTGAATTTGAATTAAGGTGGCAAACAGGATGCAGAATTGCATTTTGAATTTAAACCTGAAGAAAGAAATTAATATAACTGTAATTTTTAACTAGAAAAGCAAAATTTGTTAAGACAGAATCTGAATATTGGCAGTTTGTTGCCAAGTTTAAAAGTTTTCAAGTTTGAGTGTTTATAAACCTGATAGATCAGTTCATAATAGTCATTTGTTTTTCATTCAGTCTCTAATTGTTTTTAAAAATCACCAAAAAATAGATAGACAGATTCAGTAATTTATTTGGTTCATGCTAAGAAGAAATCATTAGACTGATTCAGTCTGGTACCAGAGTTTGTGAAGCCTTTTGAAATAGTCCTTTAAGGAATCAATTCATAGAAGTCGCCTGTTTTTTGAATCAGCCAATGCTAATTGCTTTGTATTTTTTGATTCAGTAAAAAAGAATTGGCTCATAAGAGACTTTTGTTTGTGAATCAAACATTGTTGATTGTGCCATATGGTTTTGTTTCACTAAAAAGAATGGACTTGTACGGATAGAGATATGGACCGCAAAAGCAGGGGTATATTTGTAGCAATAGCCAAAAATACACTGTATGGGTCAAAATGATTGATTTTTCTTTTATGCCAAAAATCATTAGGATATTAAGTAAAGATCATGTTCCATGAAGATATTTTGTAAATTTCCTACCGTAAATATATTAAAACTTAATTTTTGATTAGTAATATGCATTGCTAAGAACTTATTTAAAGGCAATTTTCTCAGTATTTTGATTTTTTTGCACCCTCAGATTCCAGATTTTCAAATAGTTGTATCTCGGCCAAATATTGTCCTATCCTAACAAACGCTGTAAGCTTATTTATTCAGCTTTTAGATGATGCATGAATCTCAATTTCGAAAAATTGACCCTTATGACTGGCTTTGTGGCACAGGGTCACATAAATGTGACCTGTATAAATTTGCATTAAGTTTATGTTTCTTCATATTTAAAATGAGCTTTTGTGGACCAGGATGGACGAACACTTCATTTGCCAGAATGCATTACCTGTGTTTGTTTGTGTGTTTATTTATTTATGGCAGTTCAAGTAATATCTTCTTCTGTACTCTCTCTATCTCTCTCTCTTTCTTGTGAAAGTTATATTTTTGAAGCAAGCCTATATTTAACATGTTTGTCTTTACCAAGCTCTCTTGGCTTGTAACATCTGTAGCCCCAAACTTACATGAACTCGTTGAAAGAAACACAAGGCTCTTGGGGGTATTTCAGTAAATCCCAGTGTGTTTTCACTGCAGATTTATCCCAACATGATGTGAGCAGCACCACTGATTACATTCATCTGTATCACTGGATTATTTCATTACTCAGCATTAGCCAGACGTTAGCCTGCACTCTCGGACCCGACGGACAATTTCCTGTTTTCTCGCGGTAAAGATGGAGGCGGGCCTGTCATTGGGTTTCGTTTCAGATTAACTTGAATTCTGATTACACCCTGCTTTTCTCTTTTTCCTCGAAACCTGTGTTTTCTTCTGTCGCACATGAGGACAGTTTGTCGTGTAGCGTTGGGATCTTCATGCTCTCATTGAGCACGTTCTCCAAAACCGCTGGAGGCACAAACAGTGTTTTTCTCTCCTGCGTCGTTGTCTCACTCTCTATCTGGACCGTGGCCCGTGTTTTCTACACAGCGTCTGTTTGAGCTTTCTTCTATTTTGCTCTTTGTTCGTGTGGAGAGTCATCAGCTTGTCGCCCGCGGCCGTGTTTTTCATATTTAATCAAATGCAGTACAGCAGCGGGATGCGAACACGCTGAGTGGCTTTTTCACAGAGAGATGCTGTCACTGAGCCGCAGGTGTTTTCAAAGACAGCCATTAGTGCTTACCTGGGTAGTTAGGTTGCCTGCTGGTAAACAACATATTGTTGTATGGGACAGTGGAGCCTTCCTGGAAAGACCAGCTAAAGCCATCATTTACCAGCTAGTTTATACTTGTCGTGGCTTAAATGCACATTTATGACCCCTTCCTGCATGGGGCCTGAGACTGAGATGGCTCTGCTGGTTAGTGTTAGTTTAGTGCTGGTCTGACCGCTGGGCCAGTTTATGCATGCTGTTACAGTAATAAGCAAAACACAGCTTCTTAAATTGGTGTGGATTGTATAATCAAAATGTTTTGGCTTGGTATGAGTAATTCTGTATAAGCAGCAGTATATATCATGTATATAGTTATGATATAGTTGGATGGATTTAATATAGGTATCTTTGATGGAAGTTCAATGAAAATTGATATCTAAAAAAACATGCATATGTATAATTCAGTGAAAAAAAGGCTTCACAGATGAAAAGTACTTTATTTATAGCTTGTTTATATTATGAAATAATGTATTTATTAAAAAGCAGTGTGATAATGCCATTTTTGATTGATAAAACTTCAAATGAAAGGTAGTCTTATTTCTTGTTTATGAATTATTATTTATATTATTTTTTATATTGAAGTAATTTATATATTAAAAAGCAATGTAATGCCAGTTTTTGAATAATTCTTTTGAATGGATAAAACTTAAAATGAAAGATACTTCACCTCTGTTTGTTTATATAATAATAATTATTATTATTCTCATTATTATTATTTATAATATTAAGTTGTATTGTCAGTTTTGTATAATTTTTATAAATGGAGAAAACTTAAAATGAAAGATATTTCATCTGTTTGTTTATATTATTGTAGAAATATTTCTATAATATTATTTTTATAATATTACCTCTTATATTACTATTGTAATTAAAAAAAAATACAAATTATTATAGTTTTTTTTTTTCTAAAATATTTCATTTTTTATAATAGTATCTCTCTTATATTCTGTCACGGTGCACACACGAGGGAGGACACAGGAACACGGAGATAACTCAAATCATAGTCTTTAATGGACATCAGGGCAGGACAAGGCAAGGCAGACACACAGGAACACCGGGGAGTAACAACTAGACCAGACGACACGAAACTGAACGGGCATGAACTAATATAGACAGGTTAATGAGACACACAGCTGAACATACTAAACTAATAATCACTTGAAACAAGGACAGGAAACAAACCAAATAAGGGCACAAGAGGCGGGAACACATGACACACACGACAGAGGACTGACATATTCATGTTAATTATTTATTTTCTCTTTTTTATTTGAATCATGATGGTCTCAGAAGGTCAGATCATAACAAAAGTCTGACATGCCCTTACAGATGGTTAAGCTGGTCATGTAAGGTAGTCTGGTTGGTTTAGTTTGGTCAAACTAGCACACCAGCACCCAAATCACAACATATGCTTGCGAGACAAAAGACGGATCTGTCTGCTTTAGTTGAGGGAAAGGCTCAGCTCTGAGTGAAATGAGACTTTTATCAGCGGTGGATGAAAGATTTGATGCTCCATTTGCAAAGAAAGAAAAAAGACAGTGAGGAAATAAGGAGGGCTTGTGTAAGACAGAAAACAGCCCGCTGGGTGTTCAGGAGGAGTGTAGGGGGCGTTTGCTCTCGCTGTACTGCCGAGGTTTTAGAACGGGTTTGTGGCTGTTATATTGAAGTGGTTGAGGGCCAAAAACGCATGATTAATTTTTGAGATGTTTTCCCTCACATCCCCTCAGGTCCAGATGTCAGACAAAGATGCTGCATGTGAACTTTACTTCAGACTCCCACTGGAGATTAGACGCTGTTTGTTGCATCTTGGCGTCGCGAAGTTCTCAGACCTACAGAATGCTCAGAAAACTTGAGATTGAAACACCAGATCTGACGGATGCTGACTTGACACAACTGAGGCATTCTGGGAAATCTTATTTAAGATGGTCATAGCAAGTTTAAACTGGTCTCCTAGCCTGGCCTTTCACTTCATAAACGTTTTTATGATCATTTTAATCCATTCTTGCTAAATAAAAGTATTAATTTCCTGATTTTGATCTGATCATATAGCCTAAATGAGTCATGGGTCTGAGTGCAGTTATTGGATAGCACTATATTGTAGGCAGATTGGAGATTAATCCTAATAAACATGCCGCTACAATTAAAACCATTCAAATACATTTAAAACAGTATATTTCATTAACTGCAGCAGCATGAAGATCCTCGTTTATGTCAGACTGTGGCCAAAACACAGTGGGATCTGCATTTGCATTAATCAGTCCCTGTAACATTCAACGTTGTTGAACCACTTTTTGTGCAGTATGAGTAAAGGGGGGAAAATAAAGTGCTTGCACGATTCTTTAGTTAGGCCTAAAAATGTAAGCATATATTCTTAGACCCTGCTTTCAAGGTTCACAGTTTTACAAAATAATTACAAAATAATTACATCTGCTTAATATCAATGAAAAATAAAGTGCTTGCAGGATTCCTAAAGAAAACAAAACAACTGTAAAGCAATAAAATAAATACAAATGTTGAACATAGAACATTTTAACTTGGATTTCACCGGTTTTTCAGTTTGTATTATGTAAATGACGCCACACTTCAGCTTTGTACACCGGGGGTGGGGGACGGGAGGTGGGAGCTGGAACAGTTATATCATCCTCTATTACTAGCAGCGAACTATAATAATAACAGTAGTGACGAGCCCTTATGCTAGTATTTCTTGTCACTGTTTAAGTTCAGAGATAAGAAGACTGCTATCTAGCGGTCGGGATATAAACTCAAAGCGAAACAACTGCCATGAATCTTGTATGATTTTTTTTAAAATATCGATATTGTGTTTTTTTTGAGAATCAATACAGTATCGCCAAACAAAATATCGCGATACGTGTATCGATATTTTCTTAGACCCCTATAATGTACATTATAATGGAAAAACATTTTGTTTTTATGACATAATATTTCATTATTACGAGAAAAAATATGTCGTTTTAATGAGAAAAGATGTCATTTTAACGAGATAATTATGTCATTTTAATGACATAACATCTCATTACGACATAACATCTCGTTATTACGAGAAAAGATGTTGTTTTAACGAGAAAAGATGTCGTTAAAATGAGAAAAGATGTCATTAAAATGACATAACATCTTGCTATTACGACATAATTGAGTGGAAAAAATAATATGTGTGTGGCAGCAATGCGTCACCGTATTACGCACACACACACACATATATATGTATATATAAACATAAGACCTATAAGTAGCATAAATAAATATATATTAATTAATTATTATTTATAAAAAATATGTATTTATATATATATATATATATATATATATATATATAGTACAGGTCAAAAGTTTGGAAACATTACTATTTGTAATGTTTTTGAAAGAAGTCTCTTCTGCTCATCAAGCCTGCATTTATTTGATAAAAAATACAGAAAAAAACTGTAATCTTGCAAAATGTTATTACAATATAAAATAATGGTTTCTGTTTTAATATACAGTACTTTAAAGAATAATTTATTTCTGTGATGCAAAGCTGAATTTCAATCATCCATTACTCCAGTCTAAAGTGTAACATGATCCTTCAGAAAATACTGATTTATTATTATTATTATCAATCTTGGCAACAGCTGTGCTGCCAAATATTTCTTTGGAAACTGTGTTTTTTTTTTTTTTTCTTCTTTCTCAGGATTCTTTGATGAATACAAAGTTTAAAAGAACAGCATTTATTCAAAATATAAATCTTTTCTAACAATATAAATCTTTTCTATCACTTCTTATCAATTTAACACAACCTTGCTGAATAAAAGGTTTAATTTCTTTCAAAAAAAGAAAGAATAAAAATTTACTGACCCCAAACTTTTGAACGGTAGTATATACTCTTCTTTTTAATATGCTCTTCTTTTTAACTTTTTATTCATCAAAGAATCCTGAAAAAAATATCACAGGTTCCAAAAAAATATTAAGCAGCTCAACAGTTTCCAGCACTGATAATAAATCAGCATATTAGAATGATTTCTGAAGGATCATGTTTCACTTTAGACTGGAGTAATGGCTGATGGAAATTCAGCTTTGAATCACAGAAATAAATTATATTTTAAAGTATATTAAAACAGAAACCATTATGTTATATTGTAATAACATTTTGCAAGATTACTGTTTTTCTTCTGTATTTTTGATCAAATAAATGCAGGCTTGATGAGCAGAAGAGACTTCTTTCAAAAACATTACAAATAGTAATGTTTCCAAACTTTTGACCTGTACTATATATGAAAATAATGTTTTTATGCAACATATCTATTTTTATAATATTATTTTTACTAAAATAATTGTAAACTTTATAATAAAATAAATTTATAATAAAAAGTATCATATTTATAAATATAGAAATTATTCATGGTTTTATTTATTTATTTATATTTCTTAAATTTTTAATTATATATTTTTATTATTTATAAAATTTAAAGTAAAATAAATTTATAATAAAAATGTATAATATTTATAAATATAATTATAGAAATCCTTCATGGCTTTCGTATTATTGATTTATTTATATTTATTTCTTTATTTTAAATATAGCTGATCTTCCAGACTGAAAAGTGTCCAAAATCTCTTTAAACCCACCAATATTTCAGCCTGACAAGACTGGAGGACCTGTTAAGACCAGCTTAGACTGGTTTAAGCTTTTTTTTTTTTTTTTTCAGCCAGGGTTATGGAGACCAACATATTACTGCTCAAAGACCATTCTGGGGTCAGAAGTTTCCTCAGAAATGATGTCAGTTTCAGCCAGTTAAGCTACTGTGGACTTCAAGAGCATCTATACAGAGTTTTTTTTTTTTTTTTTTTACAGTTTCTGATGGTGTTTCTCAGATCAAAGTAGAAAACTGTCACTTATTCACACAAACCCAGCATGTAGGCCTACGTTTACCACAGCGCTTCACATATTGAAAAAAAGGATTGATTCGATTTACATCTGGCGACGACACACAATTTGTGGGCCACCGCTTCAAAGTTTTATACCTTTATTATTCAGTCATTTGCTCTCATAAATCCAGTACAAAGAATCAGCCACTAAAGAACCAACACATATAACATTGACGCTGGCTTTATTGACTCGACTGCAGATGTATAAATAACAGCTCGGGTGAAGAGTGTAATAGCTGAAGTTTCTCGCTCTGCTTTATTGAGAATGTAAATAAGCGCTCCCTCACCGCATCTCCTATAACTTTAGAATTTACTGACTCTCTTAAACGGCTCCACCACACAAGCAGGAGTTTCTTAAATGAACAAATATCGCTTGTTTTTGGCGCGCGGGAGGGAGACGCGAGCTCCAGTGACTCCGTTTAACAAGTGAACATTAAAAGTCCTGCTAACAATATCGTCTATTCACCCTTAACTGTCGTTCGTCGAGGTGATTGGCGTCTTCAAACAAAATGAAACGGCTATGAACGTGATGGCGATTCCATGTGTGCGTCGGCCGCGCTCGTTAAACGGTGACGTCAGCGCAGGCCGGGCAGCTCCGTCACCCAAACTAACCTCAAAACCTCCGTTTTAACAGCATCAGGCCGCTTTCAGGAGCCGTTGGTGCTGGATTCAGATCTGTCGGGCTCTGGGCTTGATTATTTAGGATCAGTTTTACTACCATGGAAATTATGGCTGATTCTACATTAACCGTTAGATATACAGCCTAAGCTGTGTTTTGGTGGTTTGGTGTAGCGGTTAAAGCTGAAGTCACACTAGACTTTGTTTCTTTGACTTAAATTCATATGAATACAAACGGAAAGTGACTACAAACTCCTAATTGTTGAGCCTTCAGCCTTACATACATAGCCTATAGGCCCCTACACACATAGGCTAAGTTCAGCTACATAAACCGTAATTTATAAATTAATAAAAAAACAAACAAACATGTATTTGTGTGTGTTTGTATATGTATATGTGTTCCATATGGAATCGCCATGACGTTTGTAGCCATTAATATTGAATAATATGTATTTAAAATAACCATGTAAATGATGGATATTATAAATAAAAAATTAAATATATTTCTTATAAATAATATAGCAAAATAGGTATATATATATATAGCATTTTAGTTTATGCTTAATATTTTATTTTATATATACATATATATAGTTTATATATTTATAAAAATAACCATGAATATTATGTATATTATAAATAAAAATATAATATATTTTAAATAAATAATAGTAAATAATATTTAATGATATCAATTAATATTTGTAATTCATAGTTACTTTTTAAACATTTATAAAATACAATTATTTTAATTTTTAAAAATATTTTGAAAGTGAGTAAAACCTCTATTTGGCAAGGACAAATTAATTAAATGTCACTATTTTTTTTTTTAAATTTCAAACAAATGCTGTTTTTTTTTTTACTTTCTGTTCATCAAAGAATCCTGAAAGAGTGTCACAGTTTCCACAAGAATATTAAGTGGCACAACTATTTTCAACATTAATAATAATAAATGCAGCCAATCAGCATATAAGAATGATTTCTGAAGGATCATGTGACATCGAAGACTGGAGTAATGATGCTGAAAATTCAGCTTTGATCACAGAAACAAATGACATTTTATAATACATTCACATAGAAAACAGTTATTTTAAATTGTAATAATATTTCACAATATTAGTGTTTTTGCTGTTTTAATCAAATAAATTAGCAGAATCAGTTTTGGGGCAAAATGTCAGTTATAAAGATTAAAGTTGAAAACCAAATTCAATTTATGTGTAGTGTGAACACTGTCTGTGTGTGAGTCTGAGACTAAAACAAAATTAGAGCGAAAATGCCGGTCATTCTGGCTGTTTGTTTGAGTGTTTCAGAGAGTCTGTAAATGTGCTGACCAAGAGATTTCACAATGTTATCTGTCCACAGTCTCTGTTTCTTTTCACAGTGTGTTCAACAAGAGGGAAACCCTAGTATCAGACATAAAGCAGACATAAAGTTGAACTGACTAATCTACAGCCTCAGTCTGAGAGGAAGACCTGTGAAGGGAGACATGAGGACAGAACAGAGGGAGTTTGATGAGATGAGATTGTGGGTCAGACAGGTTAAAAATGTGAAAAGCATCCAAAACCTTGTGAACTACCTACATAAGCATTGAAATCTGCCTTCAAATCTGGCCAGTCTGGTGCATATAATTGGTGGTTACCTTTGGAAACAGTTGTGATGTTGGATGTGTGCATTAAAATGCTTATTTAAAATGCAAATTAACAAAGTTCCTCAGTTGCAATAGTTGATTGCAACTGTAATCATTTCATTTCTCACTTGCCTGCGTTATTAACCAAACAGGAAGGTATGCATGTATTGCAAAGAGGATGTTGTTTATAAAGCTTTAATGAAGACGAATCATGTGAGTTGGTAGCATGTAGATGCTAGTGAACTCTTTTGTTTGGACTAGTGTGGTTTGCTGCACGTTCATTGAGTTTGTGTTGTAAACTGCACTCTTAACATCTCGCTGCCACTGCATAATGATGTGTTTTTATGCATGATTAACGAAATGCGCTGCTGGTGTCATTCTAGATAAATGCTTGATGTGTATGTGTGTGCTCTTTTCATCAGTGAGTTCAGTGAGTGTAAATGTGTTTATGTTGTTGATGTCTCTGTGGTAAACTGTATTGTCTGGGAGGAAACCATTTGCTTATGCTAGTACAAAAACCCAAAGGCTCTGGTCCAAAATACTGTAGTGGGCTGCTGTGCTGGCATAGCAAAATAACCATGGCAATTATAAATAAGTAATAAAATAAATAATTAATGAACTAAAATATTTTTTAGAAATTATTTTTATTATTCATTAAATATTTTATTTTATTTTATTTTATTTTTCCAGGGAATTATTTTTTTAAATGAGCTATTTTTAGTGAGCTACTGTGTTGGCATAGGAAACTATGAAAATGATAAATAAATAGTATTTTTAAAAATATATTAAAAATATTAAAATATATATGTACATATTTTTATTATTAATTAATTAATCATTTTATTTTATTATTATTTTATTATTATTTATAATTTCCAGTGAGCTATTTTTTTAGCTTGCATAGGAAACTAACCATGAAAATTATAAATAAATAATAAAATAAAAATAAATAAAATAAAAGTTTTTTTAAATAAAATATATAAAACAATGTATGAAGTTTTTTTATATAATTTATTAATTTAACATTTTATTTTTATTTTATTATTATTTATAATTTTCAGTGAGCTAGATTTTTATTTTTAGTGAGAGACTGTGCTTACAGGAAACTAACTATGAAAGTTATAAATAAATAATAAAGAAAAAAAATGATTTCATAACTAAACTATGCATGTACATTTTTATTTATATATTGATATTTTTATTTTATTAATATTAATATAAAATAATATAAAATAAAATATATTTAACATTGAGAGGAATTGTAAATTTATGCTGAATGAAAAAAAAAATGAATACAGTATTATTATAGTTCATAATGCAGTTTTGCAGTAAAAACACCTATTAAAAAGATCTCTATTGTGTGAGAGAAATTAAGAGATCTGTAATGCATTTTCATTAGAGTGAGAAATATGATTTCAGTTTACATGCAGATATTTAATTTAGCATTTTTTTTAATGTAACATTTTAATTGAAAGTCTTCTTGTGGTTTCTCTGAAATTTTGCTGAGGCCGTCCGGTTGAGAGATGATGAGCTGTACAGATATGAATGTGAAATGTACATATGATATGGAGACGGACGAATCCACAGGAAAGCGCTTTATTAGGTCATTATAGAGGTCTGATCTAAATCGAATCAGGCCTGGAATAGATGTAGTTTCCAGGGAGATTGTTGTCAGGGCAAACCTGATGTTTGAAAGCATCGATTAGCAATGTTGTGTTCATGGCGTCACCGCAGCGGGCTGCAAATGAAAAAGCCAAAGAGATTTATAAATAGCATGGATTGATGAAAGACTATCTGCGAGTGATTTTAAATAAGTAATGCTCAGCAGGGTTAGTCAGTGATTAGGCGATGTCGTCAGTCAATGAAATGTCTAGACCAAAGTTTGGTGGTTTGCTTTATTGTGGAGATCTCACATACTTGTTTTCCCTTCTTTTCAGCTGCCTATCCGAATCAACACGACACGCTGGAGCGTTATGACGTAATCGAACCACACCTGCTCATTGGAGGACAGCAGAGACCGGTTAGTCTCATAAAGTCAATGGTAAGTCACTGGTAAAATCAAGTTGTGTATGCACACAGTTCAGTAATTTATGGGAGTAGAAACTTGAACAATTAGTTGTTAAAGGCGTATTTAAACACATATCAGAGTTGTATCTTTTCGGTATGTACGTGTTTACTCAGTGTCGCCAGATCTTGCTAGAAAAAAACAAAAAGCAAACAAATAAGAACAAGCCCATAATAAACTAAACTCCAAGCGCGTTATCTTGAAAGGAAGACGAATACTAAAATATAGCAACTTGCACCTGACTACTTTATTAACTGCTAATCTGTATCGTTTCATGAGCCGAGCCCAAACATCAAACCCAAAGACGCTTAATAAGCCTTGCTTATAATAAGTGGACATGGCAACCCTTAAAGAGCGTGTTCTGCACAGGGTTGCCAAGTCTTGCTAGTTTTAAACATTTTCCGCAAGTTAATTTTTTCCCCTTGCGGATTATGGTTTGACATAATCCATAAATTGTATTGCTGAAATGCTTGTATTGAAATATTTTATATTCTACCAATGATAAAACTGCAGTAGATGTTCAGTTTTGTGAAGGAGAACCACTGGTAAGCAGCCTTTGAGCTGTGCTTATGATCACTACCATAGAGTGGTTTTCAGTTTGCATAACAGTGACTGTAAAATATGTACTTTAGATATGGGAATTGCATATTTTGAGTTTTGATATTTGGGCTATGGTTATTGGGCCACTTTTGTATGCAGACCTGGCAACCCTGGTTCAACTTCCAAACAAAACTGTAATTTAGGGCATTCACTCCTATAAGGTTGTCACTCCTGAAACTTTACAGTGTGTATGTGGCCTATGAAAGTTAAAAGGGTTGCATATGTCATTCCTATTGGACTTTAAAGTTAAAGTTTGTGTTCTCAGGACCAATTCTTATTACATGCTGGTTGAACAAGGAGTGAGTTTGAACTGATATGTTTTGGGAAGCGGCGAACAGACCTGCCTGTTAGGGAATATTGTTCCCGGAGGGGATGTGTTGCTTTTGTCCTTAATGAAAAACATATCTCAACCAATTTATGGAATGAAGACGTGCAGGGCTGTTTTGAAGCCCATTTGTGTAATTTATTTACTCTGAGTCTGTTGTTTTCTTACTGGAGTTTGTAAAAAGGTTTTACAGAGAGATTTTACATGTGTACCGCCGTGAGCAACAATCTTAAAGCGTAAGTCGGACCACCCAGGGATCTGCGTGTGGAGATTCGGCATTAAGTTGTAGAGGAAAAGGCCATTGAACTATAGTGAGAGTTTGTTAAATTGTGGATTGTGAGATGTAGCTTGTTTAAAATTATGCCTGTGAAACTTCACTACTTGAAAAAAGCATTTGAACCTTTACTTTAACCAAACCTGCATGTTGATAAAGTCATGCACATCAGCTTCCAGCTTTTCCTCTGATTCATGAATTCTTTTCAGACCATGTAACATTTCAAGTGGGTATGTTCATTTTTCTTTAAAGGAGTTAGTGTCCTAAAAATATAAAGCGTCATCAGCTATGAATTTATATTTCTGCCTCATGTGACTGACTTTATCCTGTGGAACACAGAAATAAAAATCTTTACATGTTTTATCCATACAATCACAGTCTAGCGAACACTTCTGTCAAGGTCCAACAAAGGACAAAAACACTTATGTTGCACTTTTTTATTTTATTTTATATCATGTTATTTTATTTTATATTTAATATATTTGTACATTTTTTATTTTTATTAATTGTTTTTATTTTGGGGGCAAAACATTTAATGCAATGCAATGCAATGATTATTGAGAGAAGAACAAAAAACGTTCCTCAAAAGCCTGACGATCATATTTGAGACTTACATTTCAGTATGATTTTCCTAAAAAATGATGTATGGATAATCAAGTAATGGCATGTAGTAGATTTTGTACAACAGCTTTCTAGCAAAGTTTTTTGATTTTGTTAATAATTTAGAGGCCGATTTGCGTATCACCTATGAGACAGTAGGCTTTAGGGTTAAAATTACAAGCAAAAGTATCAGCATAAGGTTTGAAACATGAGGATGAATAACGATGACAGAACTGTCATTATTAGGAGAATTATTCCATTTAACTTGGTCATTCCAGATTTCATAAGTTCTTATTTTACAACCCTTGTAGATTTGCATGCATTTTATTTATGGTCTTTTGCCTTTTAATATATAGGACAGTCAAAGGAGGGAGTAACTCTGGGGATATAGTGGGGGAAATGTATTGGGACATAACTGGACTCATATGACCAAAAACCGATGCTGTACCTGCCGTGCCATAGCCCCATACATGTGTTTTTCAGATCATTGTTCTTCTTCATGACCCAGCTGGCACAGGCGCTCTGCCTGACACAATGACATTCTCCTGTAAAGTTTCCTGGAGCAGCATAAGAACATCCCTGAATACTCCCAACACCACATGTCAAGCTCAGGATGAGGCTCTTCAGCTGGAATGCTGTGTTTTGTTTTTGTGGGACATTTATTATTAATGCTGACACTTTAAACTTTTGTTTTGGCTCATTTTGCTCCAGTGCACCAATGGCTGTTTGGATCCTCAAGGTGGTCTTTGATAAAATTGAGATGGGAGGTAATGTTATTGCTGGAGACCAGTAATTATTCGGCAATGCAAGTCTCTCTTGTTCCTTTTCAGTAGATTTATGTATTAGTTGTGGAGATTGTGACCAAAAAGATTAGTTGACTGATTCGTTCATTGACTCTTTCACCAGTAGGGGGCGAATGAATACCTGAAAGCCAATGAAAGTCAATGCCAGTCACCCATGGGAGCTTCACCAAGTTTCGTACATTCGTACTTCTTGCTTTGAGGTTTTGCATTGATTGAACTTTGAAAGGTCTCTGAGGAACCCTTACAGG